>JALIZH010029684.1:0-53295 GCA_030522465.1 Rhipicephalus appendiculatus | reverse complement strand
TAGGGCTGTCTAGAAATATAAAAATACATAATGGTTACAATTTCAAACAGTAGCCTCAATGTACTTACCTCCTGCATGCAAGTTTAGCCTTATACATTAAAGGACCCCTGACACCAAATTTGGAAACTCGAGGTGCTTGTGTCGTTTGAGACTCTTGCATGCGGGGGCACTTCTCACCGATTATTAGGGGCGAGCGTTGCCTATAAGATATTTTAATTTGGTTTTAAAGTAAAGGTGAGGGCTCATCCGAGTATTCTGGTAAAATCGACATTTTCCGTGGTTTTACGTAGACAGAGGCTCCCCTCGTGACGTTGCACAGGTCAAGCAAGTGTTGTCGGCATCGGAGAACATTTTCGGGGTGCGCACAATACCCCGACTGGCACCCGGCGAGGACTATTGTTCGTCACCCCTCTCGCTCTGTTGTCGGGCTGCTCTCAAGGTGGTTTTCGTTGCTTACGCCAGGAATGCTTTTCTTTTTCCTGAGGGGGGACACGCTGAACGCACCCACATCGCTTTAATCTTCACCGCCCTCGGGTCACCCTACTTGGAAACGGCACGTTCAGCGTCACCGAAGCTTGAGCGCATGTAGTCTCAGGCGCTGCCCCGCTGTGGGGCGCTAATTTCTTATGGTATTTAGGCGGGCGTTTCGAACTGAAGCAAAATCGTCCTGGATTAACGACGCTAGCATCAATTATACGATGCGTTAGAGCATTTACGATTCAATTTCGGCATTACCAGACGCAAAGCTACAAATTACTGTAAAAAAGACGCAAACAAAACTTTTGCTGTCAGGGGTCCTTTAATCTGGCGCCAAATGCAAATAGGTGACCGCGATGCTACAGTCTTGTTAAATACTTATTCATGTAATTCAGCTTTATAGAGCATTCAATCCCCGTTTCCTTTCATAATTGTTTTATAAAGCATCCATATTATATAGAAAGCACATTCGATACATTTAACTGGTTTTGGCATCTACAGATATCGGCACGGGAACATCCAGAATAAAAATTGTCGTGGTGTCAAGTAGGTTTAGAATGATTACAAGCCCTTGTCCCATCAAGAAAATGGTGGCAAGCTAAACTGGGCGTGTGCGAGGCAAACTTCTTTCTTTTTTTTCTCTCTTTCTTTCTCTCTTCCTTTGTTACTTTCTTCCTTTCCTTCCTTCTTTGTTTCTTTCTTTCCTTAATTCTTTTCTTCTCTCTTCCGTTCTTTCCTTCTCTCTTCCTTCCTTTCTTTTTTTCTTTTTTTCCTTCTTTCTTTGTTCCTTTCTTTCCTTCTCTCTTCCTTTCTTTCTTTTTTTTTCCTTCTTTCTTTCTTTCCTTCCCTTCTCTCTTCCTTTCTTTTTTAGATGCGAAGCATCTTATGCTCGGGGCTCTGTCCGTCCCTCCCGCGTCCCCCGTCCCGCGTCCCCCCGTCCGGCGTCCCGCGTCCGGCTACTTTCATGAAGTAGGGAAGCACCCATTATGCGAACCAGAACACTGTAGTAATATGAAGGCCGTCAACCACTATCACAGTCATAAGAGTCATGGCCGAGAGGACAGAGAGGCTGCTTAGCAATGGCTAGGCAGGTGGTGTCTGTCGCCCAGGTTGACCCCATTCCTTGATCTTGCTTGCATGCGTTTGGAGGGGGCTTAGTCCTTCCCACGTCCCACAGCGCATGCGCGTCCCCTCCCCCTCTCTCTCCTACGCTCACCCTCTAGGAATCATCTACCTTACGGAGCGTCCCACACCCCCTACAGCGCATGCGCGTCCCCTCCCCTATCCTCTCCTACGCTCAACCCCCCATCTCTCCTCTATGAATCCTCTACTCTACGGAGCGGCTCCCGTGTCCCACAGCGCATGCGCGTCCCCCCCCCTCTCTCTTCTAGGAATCCTCTACTCTACGGAGTAGTAGAGAGTAGGTAGCGCGAAACAGTGTTTATTTCTTGCTGTATACAGCAAAGAATACAGGAAAACACACTATAGTGTGTTTCATTGCACGCCAAGGTTACCTATCGTGCACCAAAGCGTGATGCAATCTGCATAGATGATATGTCTAAGCCCTGCAATTAAAGTTTTGTTGGTTTGGAACATCTTTCAGTGCAACATTAAAGAGTGTTGGCGAATGTATTGCCCCTTGGGGCATTCCTTTTCTTAGCGGATGCTCGTGTAGTGGAATTATTCATAACGATTTAAAGTCGTCGGCCGCTGAGAAAGCTGCGGATGTGTTCTGTAAAGCGCCGGCCTGTTTGAGTGTCGCACACTTCCTCCAATAGGGCAACGTGTTTGATATTTTGATGTTGTCAAATGCTTTATAGATATCAAGGTAGGGTGCGTGTTTGAACTCTGCTACTCTGGGAATAAACATACTGCTTTCTAATCAGTGCCGCATCTTGAGCTGCGACATGGTGGCGAAATCCAATGAGTGTTGCTAGAAGTAGCTTGTGGTTTTCTAGGTGCCACTCGTACCTATTAAGAATAGTTTTTTCCACGACCTTGCCAACACACGAGGTCAGAGATATGGGGCTCAGATTAGTGAGAGAATCCTTCCTCTTGCCCGGTTAGGGAATTACGCATACGATGGCAATTTTTCATTGAATAAATAACATGCCGCTGCGCTAGATGTCATTGAAAAAATTGAAAAAACCCCAAAATAATGGCTTGTTCGTCGATTGAGAAGTTTCGTAACGTGGCATATGTGATTTCGTCAGCGCCGGGTGCTTTTTTCTAGACATTGATGCGAGTGCGCTGGATAGCTCTGCCGCAGTGAAGTCTCAGTACATTCTTGAACTGCTTAGTCTAGTGTAACTGGGCAGCTCCACTAGTTGTGTTGGCAGATAGAAAGTGTCAAGTATTGCTTTGTGAAGTGCATCGTCGCCAATTTGTGAAGTGAGCTGAATATTGGCTACAGCATGGCGCTCCGTTGAGCTACGAAGCAAGTTTCTGAGTATCTGACAGGCTATCGAGAGGTGTATATATCCGTTGATGCTATCGCACGTCTGCGGCCAATTCCGCCTAGCCAGATTATCAGGGTATGTCTGTAGGTTTTCGTTGCACCCTGACCATTCATCCTGTATGTGTAGGTTGGCCTTACTTTTTCGAAGCCTCCGAACAATCTTTCTCGACTATCCCATAAATGAAGCAGATGCGTGTTTATAAAAGGAACTTTTCAGTGCATGTTGCTCGTTTTCTGAATCCATGCATGGTGGAGCGGAGGTTCTCTGCCCATTCCTGTACAGTCGGAGAAGAGGGCTGGGCATCAGTTTGTATCGCTTTGTGATGTCCCGATTGTCTTCGAACACCATCGCGTGCTGCTAAATTGACAAAGCAGCTGTCGTGGTGACCTCACCAAACTTGCCTGTTGTGTGCCATTCAGCGGAAATATGCCCCTGATACCATGCGAGGTCCGGATTAGTGTCTTATTCTATGATCTTTTACCTCCTAGTGTATTGTAGCGTGTTATTGAGCAATGAGAAACACTGGCCTTGTGTAGCGCTGCATAACTAGCGACCTATGAAAGTGTGTCGATCATACACCCATTGATAATGGGGTGCGTTAAAACCCCCCAAGATAAGAATATTGCGGTCACCTGTATTCGTGCAGTGAAAACTGTCAAAATCCGGCAAAGGGTTCTGCATCTTGTTTAGGTAATCAATAGGCTGTCAGTAAAAGGAAAGTGGCATTTTGCAGTCGTATTGGAACGCATACGTGTTCTTTCCGCGCATCGTTTATTTAGGCAGCGTCGATTTGGGTAGCTGCAACATCACGACGTACGTAAATTATGACCTGCGTACATGACGGTTGTGTTGACTGGTGGCCGCGTCATTTTCCAAATAACTATATCCGGTTAACCTGTGCTCAGCGTTGGTCTCCTGCAGCACATTGCAGGAGAATTGTCGGCCGCGTAATTATTAAAAGCAGTCTTCTTCCTACGAAGCCCGCGACAATTCCAATGCCAGACTTCTATCATATTGTGAATACTGCCACCAAGCATCGCGGAGCATTTTCTGGCCAAACGGGAACCATGTATTACGTATGGGGTGTTGTTTTTAGCCATTGTGAGGGGGGTGTTTGCTTGGAGGCGATTGGGTTGTCTAATTGCGTGAAACGTGCATTAACGGGTGCTAATACTTGCTGCAGTACCTTCTGTATGGCTTCTTGTATAACATACGGAAGAATACCGAATATCGATATGTGAATTTCCATTCACGGTTTGTGGATGGTGTGTTGTAGGAAGGGCTGGGCTGCTCACCTGGTGAGTTGAAGATTCTTCGTTGCGTTCTTTTCACTGGACTTTCTGTGGTGGTGAGGAGCCTTCCCCCGGCGACGGTTCCATGGATCCTTTATGACCTCCTGAGGGTCCCTACGCTGATCTTCTGGCATTCCGTAGTGGCCTGTAGAAGCTTTAGGCTGCGCGCTTGAGGTAATGTGAGGCTTCGGCTGGTGGCAGCTTGGATTCCTGTGTAGGGGTTGTCCTCGACTCCTCCTTCTGCTGCGACTTCTGCAGCGACTATTGCTGCGGTCACCGTTGAGGGAGCGTGGCGGACTAGTGTTCTGCTGTGGCGCGAAGCGATTGGATGTGTGCAGAGCCAGGCTTGGTAACGACGGCCAGGCTTCTGCGTTTGCGCTCAATCTTCAGAGCATTGCCTGAATCTTCGGCAGCTGGATTTCGGGCGTGGTGTGCTAACAGTTTTTATCGAACAGTTCGGGAAGGTGGGGTAGTGATCTTGTTGGTCACACAAAAAACAATATTGTTCGCATTCGTGAGATTGATCAAATGTCTTTGTTGGGGTGGAAGTTTCTTGCTGCGGTGAGGAAAGCGAACGAAAGTTCTGCGGTTGGCGCAGACGTCTGCCCGGAGCCCGAGTTCGTGGCAGCTGGAGCATTGAGCTGCTTTTCACTCTCCGGATATATGTTGTATACGCCGGAGAACTACCGGGCGTGTCTGGGGAGTTGCTCACCTTCAACTATTACCAGTACGGTGTTTGTGGTGCCCAGCCTGCGCATAATGGCGATGGTTCGGCCTTGTATTGTGAGCTCCCTTCTGAGAGTGTCTTCCATGATGTCCGGGTATATGCCATGAATGACTCCTCTTGAGTATGTGTCGTCAAATGCATTGTAGCAACACATCGGATACGTGGTGCCGCTGACAGTGATGTTGGTAATGTGCCTGTGAGCTGTGAGCAATGAAGAAGTCCGTGAGTAATGGTCGCACGGAAGGTCTGGACACAAATCAGATTTTGCACATCCCGTCGTTTTATATAGGTCTGTTCTTTTTTAGTTGCGGTTGCTTATACCGCATAAAGTATACCTTGGCAAACTGCACTGAAATTAGGCGAGTTATGTCGACGTAGACTTGAAATTTTACGACACTTGTGGTGCATTTTGCTAGTCGCGGTGGGGGGTGGACGACCACTCCCACATTTCGGTAGACTGGAACGCTGGTTGACCTGTTGATTTCTTGTCTATGTTTCAGACGCGGAGGGCGTCGCAGCGGACGTTTGTGGCACTGGTATCCTCGTCAACAGCGGCTGGATTGCTTATTACACACAAGGGTGGTGGGGTGTCCATGTCGAGAACGGGGACGGCATCATGAGTACTTGGGCATTGGTGTCACCAGTAGCCGGCGTCGAGCCAGCGCCAGTGTTAGGCCGGCGCGGGCGCTTTGTTAGCGTTAGCCTTGAACGTATACCAGACACGTCCTCGCTCTGGGGTTTTCTGCGCTTCTGTGCTTTAAGCCCCTGAGATTTTGGTCTCAAAATAGTCCTAGCGGGTTTACTGACATTGTGCATGGAAATCTTGGATGCAGGAAGAGAAGTTCCCCGGCGTTTTTGTGGGAGCTGATGCAGCGGTGACTGATATCCACGACGCTCGTAGCGCCCTCGCATGACTCGAGACGTGTCCCAGAGAAGTGGGAGAACGCTCTAGGCCCTCGGCAAGCAGGCACACTAGAGCCGCAGCTGCTGCTTTTTCGCACCTGCGTCCTTCGCTCCAAGTCGAGGTATGTGATCCGCTGTAGAAAGGCCTCGCTGGTGCATTCACTCGCGGCCTCGACGCTGCTGTACCACGTGACTAGGCGAAGATTATTGCTTGCTTCGCCGATGCTTCGTCATTCAATCTCGCTATGGGCGGTGCGCCGGCTGGGTCATGTGTGCCTGCGCTTCAGCGCAAGCGTAAAGCTGTATCCAATCATCCAGTAGACATAGGTAGACGGGAGGCTGCGAAATCCGAAGCAAATGAAAAGTTGCCTGCTGAAATACCGAAGCAAATGACGGACAATTAGCACTTTATGGAGAACCTTATCAAACTTGGAAGCGTGCTTGGTAAGTTCAAGTTTTTGACCGGAAACCAGCAACAAAAACATGTGTATAAATGGTAAAGTCACCTGCGTTTTACATATGGAAGGTGTTGCACGTTATGGAAATGAGGAAATGCAAATGAATTGGGCATTTATGCAACTTCTCTCATAAAAGGACAGCAAGAACTACGGGTGGAGCTTACATTTATTCTGAGCTTGTAGTCGCCTAGAGTACATTACGAACGCTTCTCGAGTTTCAGGGTTCTTCAAATTTCCTCAGCCAAGCGCCACAACGATCCCAGCTGTTCACAAGGAAACAGAAGGCTCTTCAAATGAATTCAGCAAATTAATTTTCATTATATATCCTGCCAGTTAAATGACCCTTATGTTAAATAAACATAAGCTCTTATATCATATCTATTCTATGCAGCTCTGAACTTGAACCATATCGTACCTTTAACATCAGTTTTTAATTTTTTTATTGAAGTTTCGTCCATTCATGCCAACGCTGAACATACGGTTGTCTAGGGGCGAATTCCTGCATGCTCCATGGAAAACATAAGACACAATTCTGGAAGTGGGGACCCACGGCGCTTGGAGAAAAAAAATTTGCCAGCCGTCAAGGCGCATGAGCAGAGCCCAAGCCACTTTTGGGCTCTTGCACTAGCGTTGTCGCAAGGCGCAAAAACCGAGAGCTAACGTGGGTCCCCAAAGCGTCTTAGGTCGCCAGCGAGACGCCAGCGAGTCGCCAGCGTCGGTGACGACGCAGTTATATGGCCCTCGTCTCGCATAAATTTCATTTCGCCATGTGTGGCGTCCCGCGTCTTTGACCCACCGCCACCTGCCTTTGACCCAACTCTCAAAAATCTGCTGCTCCTGGCCTCGGTTGCGAACCTGGGCGACACAGCCTCCTCGTCGTCAGTTCTCCTTAACCATATACGACCCATCTCAGCGCAGATCAGTGAAGCCTCACCCAGACTTCGAACCTGGACTTGTCTTTTCAACATAGAGGTTTTCTCTCTTTCTCTCCGAACAGCAGAATAGGCTATGCCCAACGCAGCTTGGTGTCATGAGCCCCCAATACTAAAACTTGCTCGTAGTCTTAGAATATGGAGCCTAGACACTGGGTCTTCAAGAAGCGTTAGGGAGGCTGCTCTCGGTTTCCAATGAGCAGCTGACAACGAGCAGCAACGTCGGGTAAAAGCGCTACAAGTGGGAAAATTAATAATAGACAGTTTTAGTATGCGTGCTTAGCAAGCCTGCGTACGCTGCATGGCTGCAGGAGAGAAGTGCCCATGCGCATTACGTCACGTATCTATTCTGCGGATGCGTGCGTCATAGCTCGGCACACTCACTCATGAGTGCACTCAACTCACACTCACTCACACTCATTTGAACGTGGTGAGTTGAGTATGAGTGAGTACTCATGAGTGTGAGTGGACGTGGGTGTGAACCTGAGTGAGAACTCATGAGTGTGAGTGGAGGTGAGTGTGAACGTGAGTGAGTACTCATGAGTGTGAGTGGACGTGAGTGTGAACGTGAGTGAGTGCGAAGGCTGAAAAAATTTTGGTGAGTGAGTTTGAGTGAGTACTCCCTTAAAGTGCCGACCTATGGCGTGCGTACGCCCGTAACAAGACGCTGCGTCCATAACGCGGCACTTACTGCGTTGCGCTCTCGCGAGACCACGAAAAAATGAGAGACGAGGGCACACGATGGCTCCAGTGGCGTCCGAAGCTGACAGCAACAGCGAACCCGACGCAAGTCGTGTCTACTTCACCTTGAAAGACCATGTAACCATGCCAGACAAGGTACAAATGAGCGGCACCTTCCGGTTTCCTCACGAGTGGGATGACATTGCCAGGTGTCTCAGGAAAAACCTCAAGAAGCCGTCCTCGACAGGTTGCGAGTGGGAACGCGTTAATATCTTTCAGTTAGGCCTCTCGGCAATTGACCCTGAAAAAAAAGGGAGTAATTAAGTTTGGTCTGTCTTTCATTGCATGCTGCAACTTAACACGCGTTGAGCGTTGTGCAAGCTTTAACTCCGTGAAAGCGTTGCTTTTAGATCGCAAATGGAAGAACACGTGGAATGCGTCCAGTTTGCTGCAGGATGTGCCAAACCTCTTCCACGGTGCTGAGCAGATCGCTGTGTTCCATCCAGCGCGGCCGTGCCTCATCGAATGCCCTTCTTACTAGTGCACCCAGCTTTGTAGCGGTGCACACACAATATGCAACACGGGGGGCCACACTGCATCGTGGCCCGCACTGCGTCTGTGTCGTGTCGCTGGCGACCCGAGACCAGGTGATTCACGCTCCTTCTGTATTTTTGGTTCCTAGGTTAAAGCAAACCTGAAAACCCAGGACCGACTTGGTTTCTGCGCACGCGCACTTGCGGCTCGCAAGTTTCCTGGGTCTCCAAGCCTGTAGGGTCCGCATTTCAAAAGATGTGTATTGTCGCTTGGTGCTAGTGCCATAAAATGCACCCATGCCGATCCGGTCATGCTGATCCGGGAAGCGCTGCCTAAGACGCCAAAGCACCAGATGGAGCGAGGAAAAAAATTACACCATCTCCCGCTAAAGGGAACCATGTGTAGATGTGAAGCAGCGGGCGCTAACGCTTACACTGGCGGCGGCGTTGACGCTGGCACTCATCGCAGCGTTGTGCAGGAGAGAAAACTTGGCAGGCGCAAAGCACGCAGTGATGGAGCTGTGTTTCCTACTGGAACATGCCAATCGCTGCTAATGGGCAATGAGAGACAGAAGACTCCGACTGGACACAGAGACCCGCAGTCCGCTTTTAGTTAACGCGCACGCTGCGAATTTTTATTGTTCAACAACGCACAGGAGAAATCTTCCACCGGCACCACCTTGCAGGTCAGAATCCACTGCTATATATACGGAGTGGCCAGTGAACGGTTGTGCAGCGCGAGCAGACGGTTTTTTCAACCAAGAAACTCGCTAGCAGACGCTGCCTGCGTCGGCGTCGCGAGGCAAGAGAGGGGGGAGCGTAGGAAAGGAGAGAGAGGAGGGGACGCGCATGCGCAGTGGGTGTGTGGACGCCGCGAGGCAAGAGAGGGGGGGGGAGCGTAGGAAAGGAGAGAGAGGAGGGGACGCGCATGCGCAGTGGGAGTGTGGACGCCGCGGGCAGGGATGCGTAGATGAGAGAGGGGGGGAGCGTAGGAGAGGAGAGAGAGGGGGGGGACGCGCATGCGCAGTGGGAGTGTGGACGCCGCGGGCAGGGATGCCTAGAGGAGAGAGGGAGGAGCGTAGGAGGGGGAGAGAGGAGGGGGAGGCACATGCGCAGTGAGAGTGTGGTTGCGGGGAGGGATGCCTAGAGGAGAGAGAGAGGGGGAAAGGAGGTTTTTTATTTTTTTTTTTGAAAGGGTCTGCGCATGCGCAGTAAGCGAGGCCATGCGGCACACCACCACCACCACCACCACCACCGGATTAAGCTTCGCCATAAGATGCTTCACATCTAAAAGAAAATTTTGAACGCACAAAATGTAATGAGCTCGCGCAAGGCAGGGTGGGTTGGAAATCGTTGGGAGAGGATTTCGACCTGTTTCGGAAATATAGTGGGCTGACGACGGCGCAAAGCGGTTGATTTCTGGCATTTTCTCTATCTTGACGTCGGACAGGTTTGCTTAAAGGATAAAGCGGAACCTTAATTTCCTTTTTTTTTTTCAAGACATTTTGTTACGGGTTGCAAGTGAAGCTATTTAAATAGGCTGCCAAACTCGACAGTGTAACCTGATCAAGCACGGAGGCTTTTCAGGATAACTTAAGATAGATGTGCCATTGGTAAGTCGACGTCATAGCCGTCGCATTTTTTCTTCCGGTGGCAATTTTTGTGTGTGCATGTACTGTACTGTTGAAATGTTCTGATGAAATGTGATTGATGTCCACCGAATAAATTTCACTAAACACGAAAGAGACACCGTTACGCTCTTCTGACCACCACGAACACCATCGCTATGCAGCATCTTAGCTGGCGATGTAAGACCTTCCTAGGCGTAATGCGAAGGTTGCACATTCAGGCCCTACCGGCGGCAGGACGTTTTCTTTTGTCCACATTCATTTACTTTGTTTTATTAAGGCGAAAGCCCTAGATGCCTCATCGACTGCCACAAATGACCGGCGCGTAAATATCAGGGCTGGGCAAAGATACTTTGAAATTGTACCGCGATACGATACAGATACTCGGGCAAGAAGTATTGGAGATACCACATACTTCCGGAATGAATGTATCCGATACGATACTTCGCAATTGTATCTTAAGATACTTCGATACATTTGTAAATTTGCTGTTATAGATGTATATAATGACGCTGCAAATGCCTATGTACAGAAGTGTTTGCTTGAAAATGCCTTAACTGCGACCAATGTACTGTACGCGGGGAAATGGGTCGCAGGATATCACTGCTGTTCACACTATTGCAACTTCTAGCTTGCTTACCTGCTTTTTTTGTAACACACACAAAAAAAAAGAAAATACTTCACAGGGACCTAAAATAAGGAAAGCGAATATGCCTAAGTCAAATACCAAGGCAGTTCCGCAATAAAAAAATGACAGTGGATAGGTATACAGGGTGTTTCACGTAAGTACAAGAAGTTATTTAACAAAAAGCAAGTGTTTAACTGCGACTGAATGAAACCAATGGCATATGGTTTACCGCCATGTGACGCTCGTTATGGTATTTTTACGTTGCGCTTTGTCGGTTCATTAACGATGGTCAATTATGCGACATTTCTAATATTTACTTTTGAGCAGAGTGCACTTCGTCACATCATAGAACGCATTTAAAAACGACGAAAGCAATTATTTCTAGGCGGCGTACATGCTTCGTGGTGAATATTTTCTGGCTTTTAAAGCAAGAACGTGAAATATCAAATAAAACCACGTGACTGCGCTGATGCGCTATCACATTGCAGCGCTCCTAAACGTGCTTCGAGCGAAACAACCAGTACGCGAACCATCAGCCTGTCGCTTCTCAGGGACGGTGGTGTTTCTTTGCCGTGTGTGGCGGCCAGTAATGTTGAAGCTCTGTGAAGCCGATCCCTAAGCCGCGGCCTCTCATTTCGTCGTGGTCCTTTTGCCGATTGTTTCGCTCGAAGCACGTCTGAGAGCGCTGCAGCACAATAGAATAGGATAGCAGCAATGTGGTCATGCTTCTCCGGCTTTCTTTAAAAGCCGGAAAAATCCCTACGTAGCACGTACCTCTCCATTAAAAAAAAAATCAGATCTGTCGTCTTAGAATGCCCTCTAAAACGTAACGAAACGCGCATTGCCCTAAAGTGAATAGCAGAATTATTAAATGATTCATATTAGTTAAGAAATGAAGTGCAATAGAAAATTACCCTAATGAGAGCAACATGGCGGTAAACCCCATCGTTCGTTTTATTAAGTAGAGGTTAGGCACTTCTTGGCAAATATTTGGTTCCAGTTACGTGACACCCTTTATAAACACGATACAGGCGACAGCCCTAAAAGCTACGAATATAGAGCATGATGTATCGTCAACTTAGGTGTTAATGTTAGACAATAGAGAACTCAGTGCCCACGGAAAATACCACTAAAGGCCTCCTGGGGACGCTCATGAGAAAACCGGAGTACTTGGTGTTATGTTTCTCAAATCTCCTTCCTAACGTCTTTAAGATGTGTTATTATATTAGATGTGAAGCATCTTATGGCGAAGCTTAATCCGGTGGTGGTGGTGGTGGTGGTGGTGGTGGTGGTGGTGGTGTGCCGGCGTGACCACCCTTACTGCGCATGCGCAAACCTTTCAAAAAAAAAAATAAAAAAATAAAAAAAACCTCCTCTCCCCCTCTCTCTCCTCTAGGCATCCCTCCCCGCGGCAACCACACCCTCACTGCGCATGCGCCTCCCCTCCTCTCTCCCCTCCTACGCTCCCCCCTCTCTCCTCTAGGCATCCCTCCCCGCGCTCCCACTGCGCATGCGCGTCCCCCCTCTCTCTCCCTCTAATACGCTCCCCCCTCTCTCCTCTAGGCATCCCTGCCCACAGCGTCCACACCCCCACTGCGCATGCGCGCCCCCCCTCTCTCTCCTTTCCTACGCTACCCCCCCCTCTCTCGCCTCGAGACGCCGACGCAGGCAGCGTCTGCTAGCGAGTTTCTTGGTTGAAAAAACCGACTGCTCGCGCTGCACAACCGTTCATTGTCCATCCCGTATATATGGCAATGGATCTTGACCTCCAATGTGGTGCCGGTGGGATATTTCTCCTGTGCGTTGTTGAACAATAAAAATTCGCAGCGTGCGCGTTAACTAAAAGCCGACTGCGGGTCTCTGTGTCCAGTCGGAGTCTTCTGTCTCTCATTGCCCATTAGCAGCGATTGGCATGTTCCAGTAGGAAACACCGCTCCATCACTGCGTGCTTTGCGCCTCCTCAGTTTTCTCTCCTGCGCAACGCTGCGATAGCGCCAGCGTCAACGCCACCGCCAGTGTAAGCGTTAGCGCCCGCTGCTTCACATCTACACATGGTTCCCTTTAGCGGGAGATGGTGTAATTTTATTACCATTATTATAACGTAAACTCAATTTCGCTGTTTTATTAAATAGTAAGCAGAACTTTTGTTCCTGTGAGCACTAGGTACGCTAAGATTATTTTACCCTTACCCTCAACATCGCCTGAACAGTAAACTCACGTGGAATGTAGATATGTAAATAGTAGCAATGACGCCGACAATTAAAAATAAGAATAAATAAGACAAGGACTAGAAAAAAAGGAACAGAGGAGGATATTACAAAATACATATTACAGTTAACAAACGGGAAAAAACTGCACAAAGACCTAGATAATGTGTGGGATTCAAATGGAAGACAGCAAAGAGAGCACTTGAGCTACAATCAAGCTATCATTAAAAAAAAACTTCTTGCATAATTGAGCACGAAGAACAAAGATACAGTACGCCAAATATCATCTGTTACGTTAACGTTTGTTCAATTGTATATAGCATCGACACCGGTGGTGCGACGGTTGTTAGCATCTAATTTGCATATAAGTCAATCTCATAGTGTGCAAGTCAAGCTTACATCCACGAGATCTGTCAAATCTCTGTGTGAAAGCAGCGAGACGCAAAGCAATCCCATTCTTCCATTCTTGAGACTTTGCAACGAAGCACCACGCAAGACAAACTTCGATAACGACACTATAGCGACATCTGAATTTGAGCGAAAGACGCCACACGCATGGGACTAGGAGCACAGCACCGTGGCTACAAGCAAGGTTCATGGCACCAACACAGCTAAAAAGAAAGAACATCAAGAAACAAAAGGTGAGCTGCATGTAGACGTTCGCGCGCCTGTTTTTGTCGAGAAGGCTCAAGCGCCATCACGTAACTCTGTTCCACCAATAGAGACGCACATAGCCCTTATTTCCTATGCTCACTGGAACACTCTGGTGGAAAGACGAAGGAATGTCACTGTCGTCACCTTTATTGAGGTGGCTTAGTGGCAGCAGTGGCAGCGTGAGAAGCAGTGTGCAGCCAACGTTTGTTGTTTCACTGGGTGGCGTTTCTAAAGCAGTATCTTGTATCTTAAGATACACGATACATTATTGAATATATCGGAAATACAGATACAGATACTCGTTTTACGAGACGTATCGCGATACAGATACAAGATACCCAACGAGTATCTAAGATAGTATCTCAGATACATGTATCTTCGATACTGCCCAGCCCTGGTAAATATGAGGGATGCAAAAAAATCAGCATCACGTGACGACTTCCCCATATGACTATCTTGACGTCATCACATGTCATCATTGCTTGGGCCGGTTACGGAGGCAATGCAAAACAAGGTGAAGTAAACGAAGCTTACAACGCCTTCGATGATGAAGACATCGTAAAACCTAGCTAGTTGCAAAAATATTTCAGAATGGTGCGTGTGAGCTTCAGTATATCGACTTAGAAGGAAAAGAAGGAGATGAATTCCACCTTCGAGTCGACTAAGGCGGATGCATAAAGGGCCCCGTGAGTGTTTTCATTATTTCATTATCACACACTTCATTCAAAAAATTACACCATCTCCCGCTAAAGGGAACCATGTACAGATGTGAAGCAGCGGGCGCTAACGCTTACACTGGCGGCGGCGTTGACGCTGGCGCTCTTCGCAGCGTTGCGCAGGAGAGAAAACTGGGGAGGCGCAAAGCAGGCAGTGATGAAGCGGTGTTTCCTACTGGAACATGCCAATCGTTGCTAATGGGCAATGAGAGACAGAAGACTCCGACTGGACACAGAGACCCGCAGTCCGCTTTTAGTCAACGCGCACGCTGCGAATTTTTATTGTTCAACAACGCACAGGAGAAATCTCCCACCAGCACCACCTTGGAGGTCAAGATCCAGTGCCATATATACGGGGTGGATAGTGAACGGTTGTGCAGGGCGAGCAGTCGGTTTTTTCAACCAAGAAACTCGCTAGCAGACGCTGCCTGCGTCGGCGTCGCGAGAGAAGGGGAAGCGTAGGAGAAGAGAGGGGACGCGCATGCGCAGTGGGAGTAGAGTGTACTAGAACTGTTGAGTGGAGTGAGCGCGCCTCGCCGCCTGATGCCTGCCGCGTCGACAATAGCGACGGCGCTGCCGTCGCTCGGTACTGAAAGCACGCTGCGTCGCGCGCAAGAACTGCTTGGCGCATCGATGGTACCCGGCTAACGTGGCGCTATTATGATGCGGCGTTCGTTGCGTGTCTATAATTATTAAGCCTAGCAATGGTCGTCGTAAGCCTTGATCGACGAAACTTCAATACTTTTAATCAATTTTTCCTTCATAAATGTGCTTGAGAGATACTGAAGATTAGTTCTTGTTGCCGCAGCGACTTCTGGAAGGTACGCAACTTATTGCTGTTCTAGTTAGTACATTACTCTCAATTAACAAGACGCCGAACGACCGCCTGAATATACAGAGGAAACAGAAAGGTAGTGCCGTATTCTGAAGCAGGCCCGTATCCAGAAATTTTTTTCTGGGGGGGGGGGGGGGAGGTGGCACTAGTTGAAAACCTTGATAACCGCCTATTTTCATTATTTATTCTCGGTAAAACACCGAGGTTCCCCCCCCTCCATCTTACTTTCGGGGGGGGGGGGGGGCGGGGCAACCGGGCCCCCTAGCCCACCCCCCCCCTCCCCCTGGCTACGGGCCTGTTCTGATGTCTTCTGTCTTAATCCTGTCTTCTGGGGGCGTTTATTCAGAGTAACTGAGCTCCTTTATGGCAAAATTAGGAATGCCCAGAAAGCTGTGTGCTGATGTATTATACTGTCGAAAGCACACCGAACATTTACCACTGGCGAACCTGCGTGTACGGTGCGTTTCTTTACAAACGCGCTGTGTAAATATGACTTTTTCGACATTTCGAAGGCTCAAAAGTATCGGAAGTCAAACGTAACCCGACCGCGTACAAATAACGGTCGTCCTCAGGGGTGTTGCACGGATATTGCTAATCGGGCCGGGCGGGGAAGTGTGACTTTATTGTACGTATTTTGCGTGAAATATATAAACCTAATACCGCAAGCAAAGCGCAGAGCACCACCACCCCTCCTAGCTTCATTCTTGGCACTAGATACAATAATTATATTATAATACAGAACACTGTCGCAAACAAGTTCTTGTAATGGCATGAATAGAAGATCTGAAAAACAGCGCAATATAAGCTCTAAATAGAAAAGGAAACTGGCTATTTGGGAATTTAGGCAGAATAACATACGGCCTATATTTATGTTTGCGCATTTTAATATACTTGAGATAAACCCTGATGCATAAAGTTCGTGCCTAGGAGGTGAACGCGCGCCTTTGGCTCGGCTCCTTGGCTCGGCTTCCTGGTATTTTAAGCCCTCAGAGGTCGCATAACCGATGCACAGTAACCGCGGAAGCACGATGTTGAAACAAGATAGCCTTTCGATTGGCAATAAACAAACAGCGCAAAACGGGCACAATACAACTCAACCGTCCCAAGTATAAATGTTGGCATAGAGTTATCTGTACTTAGGTTAGCCATAAAACAATCGAGCGCTTCAGAGCTCATAATATAAGGATCAATGCTCTAGATATCGTACGCACCGCCAACAAAAGGATTGTAGGCTTTCGCCGCTCGTTTGTTACTTCTTCACTCTTCGTAGTGCGTTCGTAGTCACTTACGGTGTAGCGCTTCTCGAAGTGTTGCTTGCAAACCGCAGAACAATAAGTGAGCAGCTACATGTGTGCTAAATCTGATTGTCGCCTTCATGGGGGATCGGCAGGCTCCTAAAACAGGAAATATCTCGGAGCAATTTTGGCACGCCTGCATATTTATTCGTGCACCATAGCGCGTAGCAGCCGTTGAGTGACCGATTAAAGCTCAGTAATGCGCTAAACGCGCTCAAAACGCGCAATTACATGCTTTCGTAGGCTACGACGCGCGCGCCAAATGCTGACGCTCCCCACAGCTTCAGTACAAAGCGACTATAGCGCCGCCGCTACTGTCACCCGTCGGCATAGAGTTAATATAACAGACTCTAGAGGAAAAGCTGGGCCACTAAAGCTATAACCACGCGAGCGGCGACATCTTGGAACGTTGTCACAGTTGCCATTACAGTAATTTACAGAAGCGCTAAATATGGCTTTTGAAAACACTCAAATTCTCGCAATAAAAATAGTAAACAAGCGTGTTTACGTATTATAAACGAACGGAAATCGTTTGATGTTCATATCAACTACTTTTAGGAAAGATACAACAGCCATTTTTTGCAATTTACTGCACTCGGAGCGTAGCGTTTGCAGGTTTGCTTACTAGATGGCGCCACCATCCTTGTATTGTGTCAACATTTCTGAGCGTTGCCGCGCAGCGTGCGGCCGATTGCGCCGGCTTGCTTGCGTGCGTGTTTTTTGTTGCCACGAGCTAAAAGCTCGACTTTATGTGACAGTCTCTTAACTGCGATGCAATAGAGAGCCACGAAACAAGCAAAAATGCCAGGGGTTATTGCAGCATGCAGTGGCGAGTGCGAGTGAACGTCACCCGAAAGCTGAGTATCGTTCCATCATGGCGGCTCCCGAGCGGTTATAGGTTTTAATGCATGGGCCCTATGGGGAGCTTTTCCTCTAGAGTCAGTATATTAACTCTATGCCCGTCGGAGCATCACCCGAGATGCGGCGCGGCCGCTTCGTTCGTTCCACTGCCCCCCTTCTAGTACACTGTAGTGGGAGTGTGGACGCCGCGGGCAGGGATGCCTAGAGGAGAGAGAGGGGGGGAGCGTAGGAGGGGAGGCGCATGCGCAGTGAGGGTGTGGTTGCCGCGGGGAGGGATGCCCAGAGAAGGGGGGAGAGGAGGTTTTTATTTTTATTTTTTTTAAAGGGTTTGCGCATGCGCAGTAAGGGTGGTCACGCGGCACACCACCACCGGATTAAGCTTCGCCATAAGATGCTTCACATCTAAAATGACAGCGCCATCACTCTCTTCCCTGGATTCACTGCCTGTTGGTTGCATATGACATCTAACAAAAAACAGGCCCCTCAATCTGTCGTTCATCATATTGGAAGCTCATATTAAGCTACCAGACAGAATACATTCACAAAACGACGAAAGTTTGAGCACTCAGCATATTCCTTGTAACACCTGCAGCCATCGGCTCATGATTCAGACTGCTGTTTTCATACGTGACCACGCCTTTACACGATTTAAATAAAGGGTAACAGAGAACCAGTCCTTTTTGGAATCCGTAGAACCAAATCCATATAGAGTAATTCGTGATTTTCGACGGAAACCGCTATGAGCTTCCGCCCCCCCTTTTTTTTAAATCCCTCTCAGCATAACCCAGGCAGCGCACAACGTCGGGCCGATATTGGTTTTAAGGCGGCTGTGGGCGGCCCAACCACGGTCCGTCGTTGCCGGCATGGAGCCAATATGGGCGGAGCCGTTGACTTTCGCCGGCAACATTGGGCCGAGTTTGCCGGCCTCCCGCCGTACTTCCGCCGATATCGGCTTAGCCGATGGCTTTCACCGGCAACATTGGGCCGAGTTTGCCGGCGTCCCGCCGTACTTCCACCGATATCGGCTTAGCCGATGGCTTTCACCGGCAACATTGGGCCGAGTTTGCCGGCGTCCCGCCGTACTTCCACCGATGTCGGCTTAGCCGATGGCTTTCACTGGCAACACTGGGCCGAGTTTGCCGGCGTCCCGCCGTACTTCCACCGATATCGGCTTAGCCGATGGCTTTCACCGGCAACATTGGGCCGAGTTTGCCGGCGTCCCGCCGTACTTCCATCGATATCGGCTTAGCCGATGGCTTTCACCGGCAACATTGGGCCGAGTTTGCCGGCATCCCGCCGTACTTCCGCCGATATCGGCTTAGCCGATGGCTTTCACCGGCTACATTGGGCCGAGTTTGCCGGCGTCCCGCCGTACTTCCACCGATATCGGCTTAGCCGATGGCTTTCACCGGCAACATTGGGCCGAGCTTGCCGTCATTCTGCCGTGTATCAGATGCTTCAACTGATATCGGCAGCTGAAGGCTTTCACGGGCAGAATTGGGCCTTTTTTCCTGTGTTGTTGCCGCTCTTAAAGTAATGTTGGCTGAGTCAATTGTTGGTTAGCTTTCATCGACGAAGCTGGAATGCCTTCTTGTCTTCCTTCAGACAGTTATATATTGCCCTGTTGAGAACGTCCTCCTGCGTCGCGGCGCTACAGAAGTCGTCGTCACTGACACGTACGGATTTTACGGCGGAAATAACGCAAACCATCTTGACATACAAGTCACCGACGGACAACCGCAACTATATCATCCGCAGACGAATGGCCTCACCGAGCGGCTAAATAAAACCGTCGCTGACATGTTGGCAATCTACTGTACGTCGACGTCGAACACAAGCTTGTAATGCCATAGAGCATTAAGCGCTTGAATATTACTCGCCTAAGCTGCAGAAAGCTGCTACATGGATTGGTGTACTAGCAAAAATAAGAAAGTGCATGCATGCATTGTATCGTGCTAATGCCGCATGTACTATTCGGGGCGTGAAGTAACGCCGAGTAAATAGCTTGCATCCTCTTGTTAGTTTATGCAAGGACATTAACTAACAGGTATCACTGGCACTGTGGCTTTTCTACCCAAAAAGCGGCCTTCAGACTGACTCACATTAGATGGCCATTTCGTTGACGAGCTGTTCAACGCTACAAAAACTGAACTTACATTCAAAGTCCAACTCTTTCATAAATGTTTTTGCCATTGTTCGGTAGACCTTACTGATATATCCAGCATCAGGATTCGCCCAATCATTCCAGCAGGAATACATTTAGCGGAAGAAGTTTTATGTGAATACTAAATCTGTGCATAAACCGTGCCTTACATCATATTTCTAGCGCTATATCCTTTACACCCTTTCAGCCGCTGACCGCATGGTGTGAGTGCTTATAAACTGCACGAATAGTTTCTTGTCTGTGGGTGTGCATGTATTTACACACGCGCATGTTGTGGTCAAGCGTAACAAACGCATTTGCTTCAGTGATGTCACATAATTTTGCCTTGTGAAAGTAGTAAAAAGCTCAACAAGGAGTGTTGCTGAGCTCGTTGTTCATTACTTGAGAAAAATAGGTATGGCGCAAGAAAGACCGGGAAGAAGTGTAGACACGTTTTTTCGGTAAAAACCTTCCAAATCAACTAGCCCACCAAGACAAACAATCGTTAACGAACATAAAACACGTGTTTGACACGTGTTTGCCAGTTCGTGTTTTCACTTCATCGCCGTCTTTTTGTCCCATACCTATCATTTTGAAGCAAAAATCTCGTTCAACGATTGCTTCCCACGTGCGTTTAGAAACAGTCGCATTTAATGTTACTATTGCAAAAGAAGAAGAAACGCCGGCCACAATAAAACAATTTAAAACAAAACGAGACGTTTCGGCTCCCACACGGAAGCCTTGTTCACAGTGAAGTTCAAAAAAAAAAAATAGATGCTCCTAAGAAGGGAGAGATTTTTTTTTTTTTGAACTTCACTGTGAACAAGGCTCCCGTGTGGGAGCCGAAACGTCTCGTTTAATTTGTTTTAATTTGATTTTATTGTGGTCGGCGTTTCTTCTTCTTTTGCAATGCCTCCTCCCGACCAAACGGGATTCCGTCAAACTTTGGATTTCATTAATGTTACTGTTATTGCACGGGAAATACGATAAAAAATGCGGTTACAACATGGTGTACGGAAAGTTTTCACGTAGCGACACTTGGAACAAGCGATGCATTGAAAAATCCACGTAGCCCACACACGACATGCTGTGGAGGGGGGGAGAAGACACGGGGGGGGGAGGGGGGGGGCGCACACTACTGTCGGAGGCTGAGCCGTGCTCCTAAGAAGGGAGCGTCAGCATTTTTTCGTCTTCTTCCAGCTCTACCCCTCTTCCCCCCCCCCCCCCCGCCTTTACTCCTGTCGTTCGGCGCGTCATTGTCGCATAGGCGCTGCGCCGTGCTCCCGACCGGGCTGCAGTAATTAGGCGCCTTTTCCTTCTTCGAACCACAACCACCACCACCATTGTCGCGAAACTTGCTTGACCAGGCAGGGAAGGGTAGCCAGCTCGATGGAAGGATAAGTTGTAGCGAGAGAAGGCTTTTTCGTCCCGGCCAGCAGAATTCTTCAAGAAGTGTCGGTGTGTGGACATGCAGTCATGGGCACGTTACCAGTAAAAAGTAACACTGTTACAGTTACAGTTACCTAAGCCAAAAAAGTAACTCTGTTACAGTTACAGTTACTGAGTTTCGAAAAGTAACGTGTTACAGTTACAGTTACCATTAAAAAGTAACGTCGTTACTTTTCCGTTACCATGTAAAATAAATAATTGATTACATACCAAATGCAAGAATTTATTTAATAAAAAACGCGCAAAGAGGAACGACGAGTGCGTAACGAGAAAAGAAGTCCATTGAGTTTATTCCGTATGTTCTCCAAGGTGTCCGCTTGGCACATAAGCGTGCACAGGGCTCCCCTTAAGGGGGCGGGGGGTGCGAAGGGTCATCGTCGCGGCCCCCTCCTGTTAAGGCAATGTATGAGGCAGATTTTGCGGACCCCCTCTCTCCTCTGAGGTGATTAGGTGGGGGGTGGGGGGGGCTGCTCATACAAACCGTTTTTCGAGCACTGCAGTACCTCGGGACACGTGTTCGCGAAACCCAAAGACATGCTGTCCAAATACCGTACCCCTGCGGACGATCAGTGTGGGATAATGTACAAGTACGATGCGGAAAGGAAACGCCAAAGTCAACCATGCAACTGCTGGACAGGGCATAGCTTTGACCTAAACAATGCGACAACGCTGGATCATGAACGAAAGCGGGCGGGGGGGGGGGGGGGGGGGGTGAGTCTTACGGAGACGTGGTTCATTCGCCACGACGCATTGGCTTGCAACAGCAAGCGCAGCCACCTACCGAACATTTGTGAGGACATGTGTGTGACTAATGGACTCATGTGCGCTCATCTTTTTCTTTTTTTTCTTTTTTCTTGCTAGTGAATACTGAGGATGCCACCTGCATAGGAGGCAAAAAGTATTTCATTTGGTTAATAATTCTTGTGTTAAGTCGGAATAGGCCTTTGACAATCAATTTCAAAGAAGTTTTAAAATGCTTCGCTACTTCACGGCACTTCCGGCTTTCAGCCGTTTCGCACTGCTGTTTTAGATGTGAAGCATCTTATGGCGAAGCTTAATCCGGTGGTGGTGGTGGTGGTGGTGGTGGTGGTGGTGGTGTGCCGGCGTGACCACCCTTACTGCGCATGCGCAAACCTTTCAAAAAAAAATAAAAAATAAAAAAAACCTCCTCTCCCCCCTCTCTCTCCTCTAGGCATCCCTCCCCGCGGCAACCACACCCTCACTGCGCATGCGCCTCCCCTCCTCTCTCCCCTCCTACGCTCCCCCTCTCTCCTCTAGGCATCCCTCCCCCGCGCTCCCCACTGCGCATGCGCGTCCCCCTCTCTCTCCTCTAATACGCTCCCCCTCTCTCCTCTAGGCATCCCTGCCCACAGCGTCCACACCCCCCACTGCGCATGCGCGCCCCCTCTCTCTCCTTTCCTACGCTACCCCCCCCTCTCTCGCCTCGAGACGCGCCGACGCAGGCAGCGTCTGCTAGCGAGTTTCTTGGTTGAAAAAACCGACTGCTCGCGCTGCACAACCGTTCATTGTCCATCCCGTATATATGGCAATGGATCTTGACCTCCAATGTGGTGCCGGTGGGATATTTCTCCTGTGCGTTGTTGAACAATAAAAATTCGCAGCGTGCGCGTTAACTAAAAGCCGACTGCGGGTCTCTGTGTCCAGTCGGAGTCTTCTGTCTCTCATTGCCCATTAGCAGCGATTGGCATGTTCCAGTAGGAAACACCGCTCCATCACTGCGTGCTTTGCGCCTCCTCAGTTTTCTCTCCTGCGCAACGCTGCGATAGCGCCAGCGTCAACGCCACCGCCAGTGTAAGCGTTAGCGCCCGCTGCTTCACATCTACACATGGTTCCCTTTAGCGGGAGATGGTGTAATTTTATTTTAGCCGCCTGTCAAACATGATTACCTCGGCGCCTCGGAATTCTCCACCGACACACCTAGAACACAGCTAGAAGCTCAAGTGATAAAGAGAGCATATATGCCCCCCCCCCCCCCCAAAAAAAAAAATAATAATAATAAAAAAGAAAAAGAAAAAAGGACGTGAACTTAGCAAGCTGTTCAGTCGCAGCTTGGTTGAT
Source organism: Rhipicephalus appendiculatus (assembly GCA_030522465.1). Classification (NCBI taxonomy): domain Eukaryota; kingdom Metazoa; phylum Arthropoda; class Arachnida; order Ixodida; family Ixodidae; genus Rhipicephalus; species Rhipicephalus appendiculatus. The sequence goes on along the minus strand of JALIZH010029684.1, from coordinate 30,338 downwards.
TTACAACATGTGTTTTACAAGTAAACTTCGAACACGGTCTTCTGCGGAGAAGATATTTCTCTTAGCTACCTCTTCTCCTGAAGTGCCAGGGGAGCCTTATTGGAGAGTTGAAAGGTGGATAGGATATGGTAAAGAGAAAGTTCGAAAAAGTGAAAAGCGTGTAACGTCGGCCTTTTGCTATTGGATAAATTGTTATAAAAACAGAAGTAACTGTAACGGTATTTTCCGTTACAGTTACTGAGTAAAAGGTAACAGTGTTACAGTTACAAGTTACTCCAACTAAAAAGTAACTAGTTACAGTTACAAGTTACTGAAAAAAGTAACTAGTTACCGGTAACGCGTTACTAGTAACTAGTTACTGCCCAAGACTGTGGACATGTGCGGAGGAAAGTAAAAAACGTGTGCGAGACGGATACGCGGCAAGATTCCAGCGCTGTTTTCGGCAAAGATCACCGCAGCTAGCAGCCAGTGGCTACGTGCTTCCACATCGGACTCGCTCGCTTCATTTAAGGACACGTCTTGACTGCTCTTACGTCTGTCCAGACAGATTTTTCTCTTTATCGTGCGTTCGCTATTGACCATGCCTTTTATTCGCTCGTGTTCTTACCGATCCAAGAGCCATGCGTGAAAGGTATTCATGCATGCTTCTTTTCCGTTACATTCTTACCTTGAGATAAGGAATGCGTGCGCGTGTGTCTACCTTGTTTAGATGTACAGTATATGGAACCTTGCGGCACCACTCGCAACGTTTTTCAGGTCGCGTGCTGTAGTTTATTCATGTTTCTGTCCCATAAGTTATCAGTGAAAGAATTGTGATTTCCACTTAAAGGATAGGGGTAATTTAATTTCCAGTCATGTGTTACGATGGACTAACGTTTGCGAACCAACCCAACCTTACTTTTCGGTGAATTTGATAAACATCGGGTGGAGGGGGGCTAGCCTTATACATGCACTTCTAGTCTGTTTGCCACCCGTAATCTCCCTTTCTCGCCGGGCCGCCTAACATGATGTTTGTTTTCTTCGGGTACATCTTTAATCCGGCTTCTTTCGTTTACATCACCAGTATTTTTTTTGTTTCGTGATTCGTCACCGTCATTGCCGCAAAGCGCGATATCGTCCACAAAACACAAGTAGCTATGAGATTCTTCGTTAATTCTTAATCATATTTTTTCCCGTTCTATGTTTTTAAATATTTATTCTGAATGTGCCTTGAATAACATTATAACTCTTCGCCTGACCCCATTCTCGATCATATTTTCGTGTTTTTCATTAGGAATACGGTGGCTGTGGGATTGTTTTAGATGTTGGCTACGGTATCTATAGATGTTTAGGTGTTCCTTTATGGCATCATTATTCCGGAACTGCTGGCGTGTGTCCATATGTGTGAATAAATGTCTGTTTATCACTTTGCAAATGTGTTGCTCCTTCATTACCTAGACGCATGCGTAATTGATGCAGCAGGACTTTCATCCTTTTAGGTGTGTTGGAGACAATATTGACTTTTCTTCTCAGCCTTGCACGGTTCCATAGAATTCTGGGTCTGAATGCTATGCTAAGACCCCAAATGGGTCGTTCTGCTTACGAAGTATAATTACCGAATACGGCGTCAACGGTAGTCGATGAATGCCGTTGTGCTGCGAATAGTTTTTTTTTTTGCACTGCTGACTTACAGTACAGTAATCACAGGAATACCGAACTATGCATGGTCGCCACGCAGCCGTTTCACTTTATAACACGCGTATCAGCCTTTTTAATCAAGCTACTGTAGGCATCGAGCAACCACCGCCGGTGTCCCCATCTAAAATGGCTACGTGCAGACTACAACGGCACAGTATATTACCTTACTCACCGCACGGTAAATTACCATAATAACGAGTGCTAACCGTCGCACCGGCGGCTTCCCGAAGTCGGCGAGGCCGACACCACGCCAGCATCGGCCAGCTTACATAGGCCCAATGACGGCTTGCCGTCATCTGCTGAATAACGGCAGGCCGGTCTCGGACCGACGCTGGCCAGCCGTCATCGGCCGAACGCCGGCAAGCCCTCATCGGCCCAACGCCGGCTAGCCCTCATCGGCCCAACGCCGGCTAGCCCTCATCGGCCCAACGCCAGCTAGCCTTCGTCGGCCCAACGCCGGCTAGCCCTCATCGGCCCAACGCCGGCTAGCCCTCATCGGCCCAACGCCGGCTAGCCCTCATCGGCCCAACGCCAGCTAGCCTTCGTCGGCCCAACGCCGGCTAGCCCTCATCGGCCCAACGCCGGCAAGCCCTCATCGGCCCAACGCCGGCTAGCCCTCATCGGCCCAACGCCGGCTAGCCTTCGTCGGCCCAACGCCGGCTGGCCTTCGTCGGCCCAACGCCGGCTAGCCCTCATCGGCCCAACGCCGGCTAGCCCTCATCGGCCCAACGCCGGCTAGCCGACATCGGACCGATGTGGGTGAAAGTAGCGCGAGCGTGATTTGCCGACATGGGGCCAATATTGCCGCCGACATTAGCCGACATTGGGCCGAGATCGGTCCAATGCCGGCGTGCTGCCTGGGAATTCACGTACCACCTCGTATCTTGCTCCTGATGGCAAGTGCCTGTTCGTTCTAGGCTATCTCTATTAAATCACGATGAAGACTGCAGAGTAAAATGGAACTAGTGCCGACATAAACAAGGCGGGCTTGGACATCAAGGAAACTTCCGTGTTTCTTGCCCTAGCTTCCCTTGTTGTAGGCAGTTCAGACGACAAGTTTTCCATATATGCGGTGGGCGCACTCGGTGTAGTAACGGCTCAGCAAGGGGGTCTGCTGGATGTTTGCATACGCAATTCCAGGCATACAAAATAAATAATCTCAATAGAAACATTTTTTTAAGTGCTTGGTTACATGATGAGGCGCTCTCGTCCTTTTCCACTCCATTGATATTCTTCGGACAGTAGCTAAATTCAGAAAAAGGAATAAAGTTTTTTTTTTTAATAGAGATATATGGTGTGGCGCACTGATTGTGCTCTCATCGTGAGGTGCCTACAAAAGCAAAATGAACGGGATACAATGAAGATAAGACAGAATCCGTTCAGTGTATTCTCTTCCTGCTCTGTCGGCACCTGGACAAGGTGACGCGTAGTGTAGGCTTAATTTCGGAAACTCGCGCCCATTTTAAAATTCGGACCGGAGAGCGCACTCGCCGAGACAACCTTGATGACGTCTTCCTTTTCAGGGTTGAGCGACGCGTCCCGCGTCAAGACGCTCAAGAGTGAAACGCGGCGGACATCTTTAGCCACGCACGTCCGAGACGTCTTCGCCGAGGGTTTCCCACTCAGCGAGCACGTCAGCTCGGGAGGCACCCTTTGCGGCAAAGTAAAAAGGAAAGGAAAGTGTCAAAACGGGAAAATAACAAAGCAAAACAAAGTGACCGCACGCTCGGTCGGTGTTCGTATCCTCGTCACCTCGCGTGAAGGCCTCCAGGAAACTAATTACAAAGCGTCCAGGGGATACTCTTCCGCTATTGCCCTCGAAAGCCTTCGTCTTGTCTCCGACGCTTGCCCTCTCTACCCTGTGCTTGTTTCGCGTGTTGTATTCCCCGCGGCTAATGGAGTCTCGATTCAGCGGCGCTTGTACGAAGACGTGACCGCGGCATATCGTGTTGCTTGTTCTTTTCGCTGTGGTTACTTTTCACGTCGTCGCCTCAGCTTCGTCTGTCAATCTAATGGCCCGAAGTCGCCCGTGCACGCCTACCATGTCGCCTGTCTGCAACATGTGTGTACGTACGGTAAAGAGCGCGCCTTTGCGCCAATGCTTCGCGTTCGCGAACGGCGAAGCGAAAGGGACGAATGAGACACTTTTTCCCGTCGAATGAAAGTGTACTGCTCTTGGGTCGCTATTTCTCATCTTATGAACCGGTACCTCATGCTTCAGGATGTGAAACCGCGAAACTGAGGCTCTATAAATGGAAAGTGCAGAGCCAACGAGAAAATCAATCGAGTTTTTCCGCTGCTTGTTTCACCAAGACCACAAACAAGATATGCTCTCAAAAGTTAGGCCTTGTGGTGCTTTTAAGAGCGAAGCTCTTATAGCTGGAGCTAAAACGTCGGGCGTCTACAAAAAACGCCAGGCCTGCGCGGAACGCGCAGCACAGTCACAGCGAAAGCTGGGAGAGCACCATTTCTAAAACCCGTTGCAATCTATCTTGGGGCTACCAATACAAGTACGCTTGCAAGGTACCCACTACTCCATTAATTGATTCGGTGGCTGATGACGACGAAGAATTATGGCTGAGCCCTTTGTAATGGGTTGGAAGCATTCAGCTAACCCCTCGTAATGCAATTCATATTGTGTGACGCCTGGTTACACAAATGGCATTCTGTGGCGCCTGGTTGTCGTTTCACTCTTCTGCCACGTTATATTGCGCATGTTAACGCCGTTCCTTCCCGACATAATGCTTGTATAGGGTTTTTGTGCGCCGGGTTTCCGAGCACAGGCATGGCTCAGTGGTAAAACACTGGGCTGGCACGGAGCGGACCCAGGTTGGAACCCCGTTCCATCCTGAAAATTTTTTTCTTAGTTTTTTTTTCTTATTTCGTGCGATAGCGGTTACGGACACCGGCGGCGGCGGCGGCGGACAACTACGGCACCCTTGTTGTGAACTCATAACAGCTTTCGCTGTAAAAAACCCTCCGCGCCGTTGCTCATTAATAGAGACCGGATTATAGGCAAATGCCTATTTTTTTCCTTGCGTTCCTATCGCGCCACTTTGACATATGAGCATGAATTAGGGGTAAAGGAGGGCTTTTGTAGTGTTTTTATAGTGCCTATAAATGCCTATTTTTGGGGTTTGTGCCTAAATGTCTATAAGTGCCCATAAAAGCCTATTTTCAAAATTGGTGCCTATATGAACGCTATTTAGCCTCAAATTTTGCTTTCGAGTACAGTTTGAGACCGTAATTCATGTTACCGGGCAAAATTGACGTTTCAAAATTTTATGGGGTTCCCTAGTCCAACAAACATCCGGGAAGCAACCGGTAGCAGCAGTGAAATGGGACGCGCCGGCCACCTTACCCCACCGCACTGACATGGCGCGAACGGTTGGAGCAGGGGAGAGGAAAAGACGCTATTTCTGCAACCCTAAATGGGAGCACGTCCCAGCGTGTACAGTGGAATGGGGAGAGGAAAATAAAAGCGGGAAGAGGAGAGGGGAAGAAGAGGAGAGTGGGGTCTATGGCCGAGGACGTGGCGGGCGGCTTTTACTGCCGGTTTTCCAGTTCAGTGTTCCCATGGAATTGAAGCACCTCCTTGAAGACTTGGGCGTGGTGGGGGGCAGAAAACAGGAGGTGCCTGCGCGCAGCAGCAGGAATATGCAGAGCGAATGCGAAACCATGGAGTGCCGTCAGGGGGAAAGTAGAAAGTAGGTAAAAAAAAAAAAATCAGATGTGCACATGGCTTTTGTTTCGTTTGCAATTTACTCTAAAGGGCGCTTCACCAGGTCACATGAGAAATTTTAGTCAGATACTGGAAGTGTTCGCGTGCCCAATGAAGAGCTTTGTACCACAAGAACTTTTCAATTGGTTCATTACGAGCCGCGAAAGCATGATGCCGGTAGGTGAGCTTGAAACCTTTGCCACTCGCAAGCCAAATTCCTTCCCTGCCCTCTTCGGTATCAGAGAAACTCGGAGCCGGAAGATTACACGACGTTGACGCATCAACACGCCATGCGCACGCAAGATTACACCATGTGCACATGACATGCCCAAGCCATGTCGTGCGCACAAGCGGTGTTGTATCGTTTCGGCGTTCGCTCTATATGGTGTACTGCCTGTTTCCGTGGGATGGATCCGTCTATGCGTTTGGAGAGGCTGGCATGGATCCTGTATCCTTACCACGACACAGCGCGTCGTACAGCTGGAACTGCTGTAAGGGACGATGCACCAAAAACATGCTAAGCGTTGTCAGGGCTGGCGCCGGCACGACGCGGGAACGGCGCAAACACGAACACAAAAGAAATATAGGCAGCTAAGTCTCGCATCGCTCTCGATTCGAAGAAAAAGCTAAAGAAAAACGCGCACACATTCCGTTTGTATGTTTTAATGTTTCTATTAACTTTCATTCTTCTGTTCAAGCAACATATTGCACAAATTACACATGTAGCCTCGAATAATTTTAGCAGTTTCATGTACTACTGTGACATACACAGGACCATTCCTTGTTGAACTTCACCTCTCCCACATTGGTGCGCGCGCCGGTGAGATAAAGGGCACGAGGCATTCAGTCTGACATTTCACCTTCTTCCGGGGAGCGTAGCGTTGCAAATCTTGGCAGACGTGATCGTTAGCGTAGTGCATGCATTACACTTCTAGCTCAATACGCTCAAACCTGGTAAGGGGCCCTTTATGGTGTTTACACAAAGATGACAAATTGACCCTGCGCTATTAGACCCGGCCATAACGAGGCTAACAGACCCTTCTGGCCTTTTAGCGGTCTGGCTATTGAATCCTGTGCTGCCCTTCTCAGCCATGCCGAAAAGAAGCAGACCCAGGAGCGTGTTTATACGATGGTGGACACTAAACTTACCATTCTGGACAATAAAAGGAGAGACCGTGTTCTGGAAACCGTGCCCGAAAAGGGACCGTTGCATGGCTATGTTAAATCATTAACGCCTTTGTACAATCATAAAATATAACATTTGTTTGCTTTCCTGTCGTAGACCAGGTCGCGCACGTCCTTATTCGAAAATTTGAGTGTTTGTAAAAATTTATTGTGCCTATATTTACGATTTTGGGGGCCTAAAACTGCGTTTTTCCTGCCTATTTTTGGCGCCTAAAACACGATTCTTAGTGCCTAAAAATCCGGCCTCTACTCATTAATAACCAAGCCACAGCTGCGCACCGCCTGGGTTCAACATCGCATAGCCGCGCATGCTCCGAGGAGCAGCCCCCGCCAAGCCACGCCCACAGACACAGTCCGCGCAGCCGGTGTGTCTTGCCCAGCGTGGCGCCAGCCGAGAGCGAGCGAAGAAAGGGCCCGCGCTTCTACCGGGTGTGCCAACAGCCATGCTTGCACGTTAGTTTCTGGCGCTGGATTTCGGACATGCTTGCATGGTCTGTGACAGGCTGTGCTCTGTCCATGTCAAAGAAAGACCTAGCATCAGCCAAGAAGAGCAGGCCACGTTAAACCATAAGATTGACCAGCTTAGCTGTTTCTGAAGCTTTACACGGCTAGTGTAAACTTCATTTTTTTCCGACTGGTGTCAAAAGTAGCAGTGCCGATCAAATAGGCCTACTTAAAAATTATGCCTAGGTTATCATATTACTCCCAGAATTATGGAATACCCGCGCGACAGTTTCGCCATAATATGCTGTCACAACAAACTAACCGAGGGCCTGAAGGAAGAGACAAGTCATTAGTACAAATAGAAACCTACAGTATGGTGAAATCCAGTCATGAAATGTGTAGCCACATTTACCCTCGGCGTCTTATACCCGTGTGCCCGAACAAATAAAGCGCCAACGGCTGGAGCATTGTATGTCCTTTAATATCACCCCTTTTAGCAGCCACGCTATTGCCTTAAATCACGAGCGTGCTTGTTCTGTCACAGGAAAATTGCTTTTTTTTTGTTACCAGAATCATTCAACGGCAACAAAATTATTGTTGGACTTATATGCCGGATTATACTCTGAGTCATACTTCCCTGCTATGTTGTAAAGCAAATGTTGGGCTCCCAGTTTTTAAAAAAATCATGTCAAACAGGCAGCAGTGATAGCAACTTATACCTTTACGCTTCTTCGTTCTTAAAATGTGTGGACGGGTATGACCAATAATAATGAATCCACCAGCGGTATACCAGAGTATTGGGAAACTCTCTGAAACGTGGCATTTCTGAAGTGGCTGCAAATTTAACTTTGTGCTCTTCGTTTCCTGTACTTACGTCAAATGGCTCTTGTAACTTTAATAATTCAACTAATATTTATGCGACCACTGCAACCGCATTGCCCAAAACTCTACAGATGTCCTTCTTTCGCAGTCACGACGCGCAGTAGGAAAGTGTCGGCGTATTATTGTCTTTTTTAGTCGGATCTTCCGCAGAAAGGTTCACTGGCACACACACACGTACACCACAGGCACGCGCAGCATCGTAGGCACGGATCACTCCCGAAGCACTCGCACTGAGACAGCGATGATTTGCACTACAGTAATTAGTGTTGCTGGCCTTCTTTATAAAATGTTGACAGACGCCATTACGTACTTTTATATTTCCAGACAAAGAGCTCCTCCATGGTTATCGCTTGATAATATTCGTACCCCCATTCATATAAATATCATGTCGTTAACAATGATATGTAGACAAATTTAGACATGGCAATGTGCTTTTACACAGCAGTATACCTTTCCTGCTTCTCCGGTACTCTCGCGATTCGTGACAGCTTCAACACGGCCGTGTAAACTTCTATGCTCGCAATTTCCAAGTTTTGCGAACAATTTTCTTTCGGCCTGAGACTTATCTGGGACTACTAAACCTCAACGCAAGAGCACTTCTGGTATCAAAAATGTTCTCAACCTAATTAACAATATGCATTTTACTGCTTTCCTATGCACACGCATTTTTTTTCATTAACGGCGAGTTTCCAACGCAGAATAATGGCTAGGTGGGCCAGTTGGTTTCGGCTCATACTGATGTATTACGGCAGCGCGGTAACGAATACAAAGAACAAGAAAATACAGGACACGCGCTGTTCTCATAACCCAGCGCATGTGAGCACAGCGCATATCCCGTCTTTTCTTGTCCTTTGTACTCGTTGCCGCGCTGCCGTAATACATCAGTATGAGTTTCGAATGGTTAAACTTTTTTTTTTTCGCGACGCTCAAATGTCTGAAAGGCTGTGGTGATTCGAAAGAAACAAGTCTAAGGCCGCACAGATGCTTTTCGCCTAAAAAATTCATGGGGAAAAATGATATCTCCTCATCCATTGCAAAGAGGGTGCTCATATTTTCTCACACTATGCCGCGGGGATTCTTCGAGGACGCGGCAAATTAAAAAAAGTGTGGTCGACAGAAACGCCGCGGGGCTCCGACAAAAATAACAGCGCGCTGCCAAGGTTTGAAGACCTCCACGTTCACTTTGGCGGCTCAGGAAAGAAAGCCTCGCAGCGGGAGATCCTCTATTCTACGCGGCCGACCGTGCATGCGCAAAGTAGGAAGCGTTCCTGAAGCGCCCAGCCATGTCCAGTGGTCAGTACTGACAGTTGGCCCTCGTACGTCGTTGCTTCACCGAGACTTAGCAAAACAAAAGAATGTTTATGTCTCTGATGTGTGTGATTTCCGCTTTTATTAACCACAGTAATCTTCATGGTTTGTTCTACCGCATGTACAGTTTTGTGTCTTTCATTCGCAATCTGAAAAACATTTTTTTTTTATCTTGAGCACCAGAAAGGGCGAACGAGGAAAAGATAAAGGGCCTCGCCACGGGCAGCCATAAAGTGCGGAAAATTACGGCGCGCCGTCAGCGCGGAGGTGCGCCCAGAGGTTAAAATGCTTGTTTACGCTCATCTTCAAGGCGCGGGCGGCTTTTCTCGCGGGAGTGTAAAAAAGAAAGGCGTTAAGGAGGTGACAAAAAAAAAAAGCATGACTTAAAGTCATGCACTCCACAAAGGCTCAGAATTGCTGCCTTTGGAGACTGTTCTTGGTTTTTCCTTCACACTGGGCATTTGCTGAGTGGTTTTATGCGCTTCTCTCACTTTTATTGGCTCTCTTTTTCTTCCTTACCTTAATGTGGAATATAGGCGTGCTGAATCTAGCAGAGGTACTAAAGTATAGACTGAAAGCTCCAACTCGCATCCTTTATACCTGTGGGCCGAAAATCGATACGCGTTGCGGATAAATGCGTCAGAATCAGGTGCTGCATCATGATGCTGCACACTCCCTGGCTGTATTGAGAGAGTTACACCGGGTGTTTCAAGAAATGTGTCCAAAATTTCACAAATCAGAAAATATGATATTTCGTCGATGCCGTCACAGTTACTTCTTCTACAGCCGCAGGCATCTTAAAATTGGTTAAAGACATCACTTAGGACAGTAATTAAGAAAGTAAAATTAATCCACTTTCAGTTAGTGCAGTTAGGCGGCTATGGGAAATAGAATTGAAGTTCTTCGTGCGCGAGCCCATTGCAACTTTGAGATATCAAAGAAGCGGCCTCTAGTAATTATTGTGGCGTAATGAAGTTCAACCGAATTCCACGGGGAAACCGAAACCAAAGCACCGAAAATTACAGAGGTCTTGTTCTTCCGCGTTCGTTAAGGTATATGCGTCATGAATGCTATAATTACAAGCGCAGCCCGCACACCCACACAACGAAGTTGTTTGATGGTTGATATAACGACGCTCACTCATTGTGGACGCCTTCAGAAGAATATTGCGGTTGCGCTCTTCCACGTTTCGGTTTCGGTGTCGCCGCTGAATTTTGGGTGAACTTCATTACTTCGCAATTATTACTAGATACCGTTTTTTTGAAATGTCAAAGCTGCGATGGCCTCTTTTCATGATGGACTTCAATTCTCCTATTTGACACAATCACCTCACTTCACTAATGAAAAAGTTAATTATTCAACCTTCTTAATTACAGTCCCAAATGATGCCTTTAGCCATCTTAAAATGCCTGCGGCAACAGAAGAAGTGGTTGTGAAGGCATCGAACAAATATCGCATTTCACTCATTTATGAGAACCACGGACCCATTTCTTGGAACATCTGGTTAGATTAATGGTTCTTTGTTCATCTTCTCGTCACTTTGCGCAACTACGCGGTCAATAAAATTTTGACTTGTCACCGTCATGCGGAATATGGCCATTGAGAGTTGAATTCCTGGCTCAGATTACGCACGCAAGCTAATAATCGGCTGCCGTCGTTACGTAGAAAAAAACTACTATGTTACCATTGGTGACGCAGAGTCGTACGTCGAACATCCCATGAAACGTGTCCGCGGTCCTTTACAGTAGAGCACCTTGCGGTATGAAGTAAACAGTGTCCGAAGGCTGGACGTGTTCGCTCTTCGTTCTGTTTTCGAACGTTCGGTTGTGGTTCACGCAATTAGCAAGAAGCCAGCTGTAGTTGTCTCAGTGCTAGATCCTTCCCAATCGCATGAGCGGAAAGCGAATGTTCGGAAACCAAAGAAATACCGATCGTGCACAGAATCTTCCGTGTCAGGAGTAACGCGGATGTAAACAGAAAGTTGAGTGAATCCACAACAATCCGCGATATATCATTTTTCGTTGCGTGCAACTGAATGCTGAAAATAATTGCTTCATAAATATCAGACATACCAGTATGGGTACACAGTGAACCGAGAGGCATAATAAATTAGTGCGCTTGATTAAAGTTATTCTCGTAAAAAGAAGGCTGCATTTAGAAGTATTTAATAAGTGGAAAGCACATTGACGCGTTCTGATCACATTCCTTGAACTCTGGCCTTCATTAATTCCATGATTTCAATTTTCTATGGCCCGATAAATGCATATCAAGAATTCAAACCAAGGCGCACGAGTGGAAAATCATACTGAAGCTGACGTCCCAACAGTCACATTAAGTACTAAACATAACAAAACGCATAAACAAAAACAAATATAAGAATGGTGTTTATATGCGGAACGTTGGAGCAGATAGAAGCATCGTTTTTGAACTAGCAAAGGTGACATGCCAGCGATCGGAAACGAATGCGTAGCACAAACGATCATCACAAAGGTTGTTTTATGTTAACGCTACAAGAAATTTTTCAAAATAATCAGTAGCGTATAGCACAGACCTGTCTCCTGCGTCGCATGAGGTGTGCCTGTACATTATTTACACAATTCAGCATGCATAAAAAGGAAATTTCGCTAATCAATGTTAAATCGCCATAAGGCACATATTATTTATAATGTACTACTTCAAGGCACCCATTTTCTTGGAACGAGATTTCAAATAACACCACATTTAGGGATAAGGGTGGTCAGACCTGCGCTGTAGTTCTGTTTTCTTTTAGGGTAAGGTGGGGCAAAATGAGACAAAAATGTGAAAATAGTGAATATTTATTTTTATTTCACTCTTTACCCTTAAACGTCAATGCAGAAACTTTTCCTTTGGGTACAAGGTATGTGCTACATAAATATGACCATGTTGCTACTGTCAGAAAGTTCATTTTAAAAAGAAATAAAAAATGCACCAGATGTCTCATTTTGCCCCAACCTGCGGGGCAAAACGAGACAGTCAGAAAAAAAATTTAAACCTTCAGCTTTTGCAGTAGAAGCACTTGAAATTAAACTCCGTGGGCCCTCACGCAGCCTTTATGACCCGACTCCTTGCACTCCACGCATTGAATCCAGACAGAATCCGGTGCTGCTTTGCTGCAAAACTCCTTGCAGATCAAACACCACCAGTCTTTCTTTGTGCTATTGTTGTATTTTGTGGAAAGCTTGCACTTCATTGGATAATTCAACGATTGGACGCTAGATATGTTCTGACGCATCTTCTTTGCCTCCTTTTGCCGTTTTGGTGCAGAACTGCACGTGCGTTTCGCGGCTTTCAGCTTCGTCAGCCGGGCTTCGTGAGGCGATGAATTTAAAACTGCTAGATTCGAATTTTCTAGCGCTCCTTTCTTTAATTTGGTATTGGAGGAAAACTCGATGCCGAGACGTGTTTGTGAATGGCTTGACTTGGAGATTCTTCTAATTTTGCGTTCACCTTTTGAGAGCATCCTTGGGAACGTGGAAAAACCTCGATGCAGCGCGAATGGAGTGAGTGTCCTGAACAGCAATCATTGCTTTTTTCACGTCGTTTTCCTCCCAGGAAGCGCTATATGATATTCTCTTGTACGTCCGAACCCTCATAAACAATAAAATATAATACATAATGAGTGTAAGTAAATGGTTCACTTAATAAGACACTCTCTAAGGCAATTCAATTCCTTTTTGTCGCGTTTTGCCCCCCCCTCACATGCCCAAATTCAAAAAAATTTCCGCTTTGGCCCCGCGCACCAAATGAACTAAAATTTTGGTGGTATGTAGCTAGTAGTATAAAGTAACAATATAAATACTTACGTTGTTGTACTGACGCCAGAGTAGCTTCATGCAAGGATCCGAAAATTTGGCCGAGAAGAATTTCGCCCTTTTTTGACGGGTCACGAACACACTGACACCAGCCGCGTAATTTTTCCCACGCGAACGCTGTGAGCAATCATCAACTTTTACACATAAAAAGGTGGACAACTACCAGCACCTCTCGATGAAATATAGAAACAAAGAAAAGTGCTTTCTGTATTAGCTATAGAGGTCGGCAAAGCCAAAATGTCGCGTTTTGCCCCGTGTCTCATTTTGCCCCGCCTTACCCCTAATAAAGCCTGTTTTTTAAATTTGGAGCTGACAAAGTGCCTACGATAGAAAACTTTCGCAGCACATACCTGGAATCTGCTGCGAGACAGAAAAGAATGCAAATTGTCTTCGGACGTTCAAGTCACCGTTTCCTTGCCACCTTCATCGTCATCATCAACATCTTCTCTCTCCTCTCTTTTCCACCCTTCCCTTTCCTAACGCTGAATAGCAGGTCAGAAATATTGAATCAGCCGACCTATCAGCCTTTCTCCCATAATAAACATCTGTCTCTCCGCCGTCATCCCCGAATTTATTCCTGTGGATGACACTTTCAAAATCAACGGCCTGCAGTTGGTACGATGAGATATGTTCCGTAATTTAATTATAGTAGAAAGTGTAATGAGTCATACATTGGTATTTAATTCACCTACGAATAGTCCGCCTCGGTGGAACAGTGGCTACGGTGCTCGGCTGCTGACCCGAAGGTCGCGGGTTCGATCCCGGCCGCGGCGGTCGCATTTCGATGGAGGCGAAATGGTAGAGGCCCGTGTAGTGTGCGATGTCAGTGCACGTTAAAGAACACCAGATGGTCGAAATTTCCGGAGTCCTCCACTACAGCGTCTTTCATAATCATATCGTGGTTTTGGCACGCTAAACCCCAGATATTATTATTATTATTTAATTCACCTACGAATGATTGATGTGTTTGAGACTAATCTGACTTAAGAAGTATAAATGCCTTAAATGCCACGGGTGATCTTTAGCAGTAGCGAAAAAAAAAAGCATGCTCAATAAATGGGCGTGTTTCGACGATTGTTAAATAGGCCAGTGTTTGCGGTTCTGAGACCGCTGGTGTTGGGCATCAATGGGGTCACTGCACTTCGTAGGTGCGTGGCTGACCGCGAAAAAAAGAAAGAGAGAAAAGGAAACAGGTAAACCTTCATTCGCCCCTTTTCTCCACGGTGAAAGGTGCTTCCTCGACGCAAAGGTGCCTCGACCCGACCAGGCTTTGAGACCTTGACCATAAATTTGTTATCGAGGAACAAGGCTAACCGTACAGCAAATTTAGGTGCCTAGCTTCTCGACAGCCTATGTACGAAAGGACCCTCTTATGTAGCGGAAAAAAGGGTAGACGTGGTTTGTAGACGTTAAGTGTATAAACGCGGTTTTGATGGTGTTGTCCGAATTTTGCTGAGATCACACTCAGATTTTCTTTCACCTGTAGTCAGCCATGAACGCAGAATCAGATGGTGACATGTTAGCGTTTCTTCAGATTCGGGGCGTACTGTCAAAGGTTGCATGCATCGCTGGAGAAATACCTGTTCATTGTTTTCTTTCTTGTATTTCATTATTCATTTTGCACTTGAGCTCAATAACCTTCGCCGCGTTTTTCAATGTAAACACTTTCTGAAGTGAATCGCGGTAAGTGAATGTAAAAATGCTTTTCCGAATGTTGCTCATTCATAATCACGGCAGGGATAAATTTTAGATAATCAATTGAGCAGTTCGTGACGTTGAGCAGCAACACGCTTATTGGCGCTTTTGTTCGCCTCGTATAATAGGTTTTCTACCGTTCTTCGTTGCCGAGTGAATGTTTACATGGAGCTGAAATGTTGCTAAGTGCAAAAGCATTCGAGGAACCAGGCGCAGTGCTACCTCTCCCTCATACTTTCTTAACAATACTCCATTGGAATCCACAGCTTCTTATTACCTACCTCGGTGTTTACATATGCAGTAAATTAATGTAGAAACATCACGTTCACAACATAATAGCTCATGTGAACCAAGCTTTTTTTTTCGGATATCATCTCATCTAAGGTTTCGGAGTATTGAGAATAATAATAATAATAATAGTAATAATAATAATAATAATAATAATAATAATAATAATAATAATAATAATAATAATAATAATAATAATAATAATAATAATAATAATAATAATAAAATAATAATAATAATAATGATAATAATAATAATAATAATAAGAATAATAAATCAACCTTTATTTTTCATCAAGAAGATTAGGGAAGCTGGTCGAAAATGCTGACGAGTAGCTTGACTAGCTCTTGTTCCCCCCCCAAAGGAACTCTTTGGTGAGTTTAGAGCAGTGCACATGAACAGCCTTATCGACAGAGTAAATGAACAGGGAAGTGAAACAAAAGGAAACAATGGAGGAATAGGATCATCAGCAACAATATCCAATGCGTTTTATTCGAAATAAAATTAAGCAGAACACATTTCAACAACTTTTAATGCAAAATTAAACAACGCCATTTCAGAGAATTGGAGATTTACGCGAAATAACTCCGATAAACGCCGAATTACCTCCAAAAAAATTAACTCCGGAAAACACCCTGAAAATTTCCAAAAAAAACTAAACTCCGAAAACACGGAGCCCTACAAAGAGCTCATTTTGAGTTTAGGGGCTTCAGGTAAATAAAAAATGACAGAGGCTCCTATAATGCGTGATTTCCGTGCACACAGTGGAATTCCTGCAGGTAAATTATCTGGTGCCCTCCCTTACAGCGTGTCCCATAATTATCGAGGTTGTGTCACGTAATGCCACAGAAAACATTATTGCATACAGAACTTGTGTCCTTTCCCTAAATAGCGTTAGGTTTGACCGGAAAGACAAGTTGTCAGGATGGCCGAGCGGTCCAAGGCGCTGCGTTCAGGTCGCAGTCCGGTCTTCCGGGCGTGGGTTCGAATCCCACTTCTGACAAGCTTTTTTTTTTTTTTTTGAGATAATGTTCGGCATTCTTGAGCTGTTTTTTTTCTTGCATACGCTCGTTAATACATCGTATTAGTGCTTTTACATACCTCAATTAGACTGTGCAGCTAATCCTGATGCGGTGATTCAGCCACATAGTCCAAAGCGTCATATTTCAGTGTCCTTAAATATTGCTGTAATGAACAATGCCGTGAAACCAGTTGTTTGCTCGAATAAAAATACCACTTCTGATATACCTATAAAAATAGGGTTTTTAAAGCAACAAGCTGTAATTTATTTCGGTGCACCACTTGCAATCTTTCGGTTCCGCTGCCCTTAAATGGAGCTGAACACTGAACATTACTTGCAGGAAGAATATAAGCTTTCCCTCTGACAGGCAAAAACTAAAAGTCGCAAAGCCTATACTATCTCACTCCATCTCAGAACGGGCTTGCAGCATTGCCGGAGCTACGAGGAGTACACTGGCAGTATTCTCGCGCAGCATATAAAGTAGTTTCGGGCGCAGGGGCGCAAGGGTGTAGGCAGATAATTTTTTCGGGGGCGGGGGAGTCTGCACCACCTTGATTTGAAGGGGGGGCCAGGCAGGCAGATGCGGTCGAGTTGCCATGCTTTCTGCCATGGCGGAAAAAAAAATATTTCTGAGGAAGCACAAGCCCGTTGTGCCACCCCCCCCCCTCTTCCTGGTTACGCCACTGAACGTGCGTGCAACTGTTTCATTATCGACGGGAGACAAGGGTTTTAGCTGTGCTTTTTGCATGACGCTTCAAAGCGATACGTGATGCGTTCGGCCGTTCGCGCACGCAGTTCGCATTTTTTGAATGAATTAAGCGATTAGCGGTTGGTAACCAGAATAGCCAGCCTAACCGGCGATGACATACAGCAACATGGCAGCTCCCATACAGCCCAGACCATCCTCTTCCATCCAAATTCGTGCTTTGCAAGGCCGTTTCACATGACACAAGATGCACAGATTTTCAGATTGCGGATTCGCTCGCACCGAGAAAAAAGAGCCGTTCGCTCCCGCCGCAGCGGGCAGCGGCGAGCGACCAACATGTTGGAAATATTTCGCGCTGTTCGCCACGGCAGAGCGATTTTCCGGTCGCGACCCGTCGAAATAGCGCCGGTCCGCCCGAACCGTTAAACTTGCGGCGAAGTGTTTGTTTTGGTGATGGCAGCTGTTGCGTACTTTAAGATGAATTTAGATTGGAAAGTGTATTCAAATGACAAAACACGCGCGCTATTCGTTACCGTTCACGTAAACTTAATAATATCATAAAGCAGATTTTTAGATCGCGTTTGAAAAATTGCGCAGTGTCAGCTACAAAGAACGGCAGCAAGCAACACTGCTCTCCGCGCCAGTCGCAGAGTGAAAATCGCAGATCATTAGCAGCCCATGTGAAACGAAATCGTCATAGCTGTAGCTGCGAACACAGCGAATAGAGCAAACGGAGCGATTTTTTTTTATTCGCTTTAATCGCGGCCTGTAAAACAGCCATTGCTAGCTTTCTGCAGACAGCAAAAAATAAGTAGTATAATTAGGGGTGTGTGAATAGCGAAATTTCATCTCGATTCTAATTCGAATCGAATTGTACCGAATAGTGGCCAAATATATCGAATTTCGAATCGAATACCGAATACAATGGATTTTACTTAAAATCAAAAGAAAAAACAAACAAATGCAATCTTTTTATGCGTCCTCGAGCACCTAACGCGGTGAGTGACTACTACCGAAAGACTGCAGGTTTTCATGCAGAAACACAAGCTGTTCTACATGACCTGGCTTCAGGCCCTCTTGCCGTGATGTTACGGTGTTTCCTGCGATTGGGATATGCCTTCACTGGGCGCCTCAGTAGCAGGAGAATTGGGAAAGTATCACAAAGCAGTTGCGGTGATACCTGCATAAAATACACCTCCATGCTCTTTCCAGTATTGCAGGGCTTCTCCGTTCTTGGGATCACGGAATGGTCGAAGTATTTTTGAATTTCTTCACTATGAAGTCTGAGCCCCGGGCGCTGGTTATATTTTGACGCTATCGGTTCGACCGTCTCCCAGACTGTTCCCTGGCTATCTGTGCTGGAGCCAGGACGTGCAGAAA
This sequence comes from Rhipicephalus appendiculatus, assembly GCA_030522465.1. Classification (NCBI taxonomy): domain Eukaryota; kingdom Metazoa; phylum Arthropoda; class Arachnida; order Ixodida; family Ixodidae; genus Rhipicephalus; species Rhipicephalus appendiculatus. Next base: position 12,198 of record JALIZH010029684.1, on the reverse strand, counting down.
CGAAATAATATGCTTTAAAAATTACTGCAGATACGCGAAGTGAATGCTGATGATTGAGCGAAGCTCCTTTGAAGCCAGTCTACGTCATTTTATGTTACTAAGGGAAGCGCCATTGATCGATGCGCTAACGCTGCACAGTCTAAATACGAGCGGCTTGCGAGGAATGCAGCGCGCTGTACGCGGCTCGTATGCGCACTCTAGGTACGAGCGGCGCGGCGCCAGCGCAATACCGGCGCGCGGTCGGTATGCGCGCTGCGTGCGCTCTGCGAACGGTTCTGCGCATGACCTCATGACCTTGCGCGATACGCTTGCTGAGAGAGGGCTTCCGAGCGGCGCCGCAGCTGTTCCGACCGGAACCTACGATGACGACGGTGACAACGGACATCGTGCTACTCTAAGGAGCTTCGCTCCTAGAAAAATTAAAAGGACGCTTGAGCTTCGCCTTTAAGAGCAGATCACGATAGCGTAATCAGGCATCGTGCGCATCGCCTTCTGAACTCCTAGCCTGCTTCAGTTCTCGGCACATGCCTCAACCATGCCGTAACGAAATGAACGACTGTGCGCGCAACCTTGGCCGTCTCAAAGTATTACTGAATGCCTAATGGAAGCACAGTTGTTAACTGCCCACTACACCATAATTATTCTTTTTGCGAATCAGCGAAGGGCCCACTACGCGTCCGTAGGGCAACACGTGAACCTACGCAGCTGTTCCCTTTGTTGATGGTTCTGCTGCTGCTGATGATTAAATATGTCTCAGTGCTTTGAAATGGGTGGGCCTTTAAAAGAGCCACTCGTTGCTCAATTCACATGTTTTGACGCCTGGAACGATTCTAATCTTCTGCCACGCAACATATGATGCGTCAAGGAGACTCCTTCCTCTACATGACATTCGTATAATGTTTTTTTCCGAAGCTGTTTCAACAAATGTGGCTCTGAGGTAAAACGCCTGCTTGCCACGCAAGCGGCCTGGATTCAATCCTCACTCGGACACGGATATTTTTATTATTTATTTTATTTGTATCTTTCTCGATTTTTCGGTCACGGACAAGATGATGATTTTTCGCTCACAACGAACGACGCCGACGCCGGAACTTCTGCGAAATGAGCTCTTTAACGCTATCGCGTTAATAAACATTCGCTCGCTTTTGAACCAGGATATCCGGTGAAAGTTTAACCCTTAAACGCCTATAGGGAACATATTTCCCACCAAGCTTAAACGCATCTATCTCCAATACCACGAAGTCCTCCACCCTGAGACGGTTGCTACATCTGAAATGATCTTTTAAAATCAACTGAACAAGACTTTTGGCGACTCCAACGCAAGCAGCTGCGAGGTGCCTCAGTTTTCGTTGGAACCACCGACACTTTTTTCTCTGAGCAGTTGCTCATCGTGCGGGTTTTCAACAGCGGCGATAATTCCTGTATGTATGTATTTGCCATAATGAGAAAGGTCAGTAAATGCATTTACTGAACGGCTCAAGTGTAGGACTATTATCTGGTCCACTTTTAGATCCTAATTTAAAGAGGAACTAAAGTGATTGAGATTTGAACTGTAATTGTGCAGTGGGAATATACCGGGTGTTCAAAGTTGAGCTTTCTCGTTTTATTAAAATTCGGCACTTTGAAGAACATGAAAACCACCTTTACAGATAACATATATATCCTGGGGGGACACAAAGTGAGAAGATAATTATCACTGTCAGGAGCCCAATTAACTCAGATTCATTAATTAACTTTTTAGTGACTGCAGCAAGCAAGCATGTTTATATTGAAAAGTTGAAGGGAGTCGCGTTTATACACAGTTCCATTTGGAAGAATTTTTCTAGCATGTCTGTGCTCCGAGATATCCCGCTGCAAAGTTTAATTGATTACGCATGCAGGGCGCTGTGGATCAGCGCAATGTTCCTCCCCGATGTGACGAACAGTCATTGCTTGCTATCGCCAGCCAGTAGCAAAAGGGTAACCGTTATCATCTTTGCCTGTGCCTTCGACCCGTTATCAGATTAAACGACGCAAGCAACTGCCACGGCCCACCGGGGAGGAGATTGCGCCGCCGCTGACTGTCTCGCATGCGTAATCAGGTAAACCACAATTAAACTTTGCAGCGAGATATCTCGGAGCACAGACATGCTAGAAGAATTCTTCCAAATGGAACTGTGTATAAATGCGACTGCCTCAAACTTTTCAATACAAACATGCTTTCTTGCTGCAATCACTAAAAAGTTAATTATTGAATCTGAGTTAATTGGGCACCTGAAAGCGATAATTATTGTCTCATTGCGTGTCCCCCCTGGATGTATAAGTTATCTGCAAAGGTGGTTTTCATGTTCTTCCCAGTGCTGAATTTTAATAAAACGAGAAAGCTTAACTTTGAACACCCGGTACTTCCCCACGGGCCTTGCACGATGCCAATCCACAGGGTGCGATTTTCACTTTCTGTAAAATAAAACGCGCTCGATGGTTGAAGAAGCACTAGATTACCACTTTTCTATACCTAATGATGTAAACAATTTTTGTGACAACGAGGAAGATCATGACCAGGACGAACCATCGTGCATAATTGCTCGCTCGAATGGTGATGCAATGCACATTGACCATACGACTGCAAAGCAAGGCGTTGGCTCCTGGGACAATGTTTGAAGGGATACTGTTGAAAAGAAAGGGAAGCAACGCACGTGTACTGAAGGCCTTCCATGGTGACCGAAGAAATTTTAGGTGTACCAGACCAAGTGCCGCTTTCACCTGTACTACATTTTCCTAGACAACCATGAACCTTCAGACGTTGCTGGCGCCGTTTAAATGAACAAGATGACAAGAGGTCGAAGATTGCTTGCTCTACGTGCAGTTTGCACGTTCATGCCATGTCATGCTTCCAAAAGTTCCCCACAGGTGCGGTTCTGCCAAAGGCCCATAGGGAAGTATATTCCCACCCTAATAATTTTCATTTAGCGTTGTATAAGGAAACTGTTGATGTTGCATTGTGTTCTTTGCATAATAAATAGCATTTTCAAAGAATCTTGGATCAGTATATACAATAGATACCTTATGGGCGTTTAAGGGTTAAATTAAAGACCAACTGGAGCGACATTAGTGTTCCTTTTAGCCCACCCACCCTACCCAATAGCCATATTGAGCTTCGTTGCGTTTCAGACAGTTGTCCTGTTGAATAATTCGAAGCTTCGAATACCAGCTATTCGGAAAGTTGAGTTGAATTATTCGATGAAGTATTACTCGATTCGAATACGAAACTCGAATATTCGCACAGCCCCTAGGTATAATCTGTCATCGCTTACTTTTGTCTAGCGCTGAGGGCAAAGCATCAGGTATATTTTGTCGCTATGATGTAGATCGCTCATTAGTTTTGATGCTGCAAGGACTACTGAGGCGGTGCCGAGCTGTGAAAGTGGTTTGATGTCAACTGAGCTGATCGCGCCACAACTTAGTGCATAATATGCGTTGATGATGCAAAACAGCTTGAATACCTACATTGTATCAGTGATGGGAATGGCCAAAAGTGTTTTGTATCAGGTTTGGTAGCAGGAAACATGATGATCTGTAGCGGTTGCCCTCAGTTTTGTAGCAGGTTGCAAAAACGAAAAATACAGGTCAGATAGCGTTTTAATGCTCTTATGCAATAAATTAAATGAAGTATTAAGTTCAGTGTGTGCATGAGTTCATTGAAGGAACAACTAATGCAAGCTTAAATCAAATGATCACAAATGTATGAAGAATGATAGGAACAAATACACAGATACACTGTACATGAATGTCACTTGCATGAAACATGACTAAGCTTTCTTCCCTTTTTTTATGCATGCAAGTGGGGTATACACTAAGGCCTTGAGAAAGCACTGCTTGCCCGCTCTCAATGTCAGAGAAGTTCTTCAACTTCATGCCCCGCAGGATCAACAATTCAGCATTTTTAATCATCCGTTTTACCACAGCCATTTCCTTTTTTGGCTTGATCATTGGTAACTTCCACATTCGGCGAGCTGTGCTCTGCATCTGTACGCATGCGCTTTGATGGTCGCTCTTCAGCTGCAAGGCGCTCCGCATATCATCTTCATGCCCCCTTGACAGCCTTAGCAGGGAATGCGGGTGTACGGGCACCGGCGAGCAGCGTTCTGCCGAGGGTAGAAACCATGAGCTCACTGCAATGGTGATGCCGCTGGGGCACAACGCGCGCTGTCGCCGAAGCCACGCTTCTTCACCACAATTTATATATTGGAAACTGACTCAAGAAATTCACATATGGGATGCTTTGAAATGAAGCATTCATAATAAATGAAATAGCACTCTGTTTAGTGCCTTTGTTCGGGAACCTATAATGCCCCTGTCAGCTACTCCAGCTTCGCTACAGTAGCAAATCATTTGGTAGAACTTTCGCTTCTACCCGATATCTCATCTGTGAAAGTGGTTTTATCACGTGCGCCAGATGCAAATATTCAAAGAGGCGAGTACATAAGGAATCTAATTAGAATCAATTGTCAGGAACTACTTGATTCTCATTCAATGTTTCGAATATTCGTACATCCCCGATGTCGTGGGTACAAACCAAGCCGTATGTGCCCATCTACACGCTTTCCGAGGTTCAGTTATTCTGTCATGTGCGAGATGGGGTGGCGGGAGCCCTGCACAGTTGGAAGCTGCGTTTACATGACCGAACGCAGCCCGCGTTTGTTATATTGAATTCCATAGACCTGGAAGCGACGCAAGCACCCGTTTATAGTTTGACTGTCGCTCATCTATCCATGTATTCCGCTATATTGTTGGATGCAGCGACCGGCCAATCTTTCCTGTCGATTCGTCTTCCTTTTCTGAGACCGGTTCCTCCTACCTGTCTTGACGAGGCACACGATGCGCGGTAGCGCGTGAGCAGCTCGGGCTTCAGCGTCAATTCATCGGCGAACCGATGAGGCATGCACGGAGAGAGTCACGCCACCGACCTCTGACCGACCCCGCGTCTCGATAAATGCGGGACACCACTCCACTCCGATTTCCTCTTCATTGGCTCACGAATCTTTGTCCTTATAAGTGACCGCTTGATTATATATACACCAATTCCAAGAACAAGGGTTCGATTCTACCGCGGAGCTCATTGAGTTTTGATGTTCAGTGAAAATGCCGACGCAGCTTCGGCTGAGACGTTGGCGAAATTGAAGCCTCGCAGCGCGTCCCGCATCTATTCGGTGACCCCTCGAGTCACCACTATGTTTGGCCGCGTGTTTGGCTTATATTTACTGAGCTTCGTAATGATGGTCCTGGGGATTTTTTTTATCTTTTATTTTGTTCATACGGTGACGCAGAGGTTCTGCCATGTCTCTGCGAAGCCACCGACCCAGGATGTACACCGCACAATGCGAACTTGACCTCTAAGTGGCCGAGCTGTGGGCATCTGTCGAAGGTCAATGTCAATGTGATCAACAGAGACTTGGTTGCCGTAATCACAAGACGCCGTTGAGAGTGTAGGCAGTAAATATTGGTAGTGCCTACGGGTAAAATTTCTTCAGGATAAAACGGGTGGTTCAGTGGCCTGGCTGCAAAAAAAAAAAAAAAAAAAAAAAAAAAAAAAAAAAAAAAAAAAAAAAAACGACTGTAGAGCAAGTAGCACAGGGTATGGGGCGCGCTTGGTAAATTATATACGAATGACTTCTAATCCTTCTTTTAAATTCGAAGCATTTCTTAGCGAACTGAAGTCAGTTTAAATGTTTCTATCTACGTATTTATCTATCTAGCTTCCCAGGTCTGGGTGCTCTCGTGATCGCCTCCTTAACTTGGGATAGACCAAAATCAGTATGGGAGGCTAAGAGGCATATTGCAGCAAGATGGCAAGTTGGGCCAGTTCGTGCGCTTCAACCAAAATTTTCAAACATGAGGGTAAGAGGGTTTGACGAATATATCTGGCTAGTCAATGACATCAATAACGAGAAAATCCTGTCAGGTACGTCGTCAAACCCTCTCCTCCAGACACGTGTGGCACATACCCGTATACCACGGGCCGCGGTATGCGAGTGTGCGCCACAGGGGATTAACAGTGCCTATCTACCCAGGAACGGCGAGAACAGACATTGGTAATTTAAATGCGGGAGAGAGCTAAGAAAAACTGACATCGGCAGCATTGACCCGACGAATGCAAATAACAAATATCAGGAACGCAGCAGGAATCGAACCCAAGCCTTCTGCATGGCAATCCACGTGTTCTACCGCAGGGCCACGCCGGGTATCGAGACTGCCCTGGAAAATGGCCCTATGCAGTCGTAATGTTGGTGAAACGTGAATTGTGGTTGAAGTGCTGGATATCGAATAGTTCTGCAGGCTTCACGTCGGGTTCATGACAATTGTATGCTCAAGCGCCATGCACTGCAGTTGGTCTACGTAGCACTAGCCAGGGCTACCACACTCGCAAGCACAAGCGCTACATATCAGCTTACGGCTTCTGGTGCTGTTGATACCCATGTTGCTGTTGTCATTCTTACCCAAATGTAAACTGGTTATATAAAACATATGTGACTGTTCAACATACCTCTGTGCGTACATTTGTTCCTCTCTTTAGCGTTATTTTGTACCGTTTCACTCAATAAAAAATTACGTCATAGTAACCTTCGCTCCGCGTGTTTCGCATAACATCGATTGCCATGGTATTTGGGTTCTACGGGATTTTTTTCTCCTTCAAGGTATGTTTCTTTACATTCTAACTCACGTGTTTCCTCAGAAACTTGGTATCTAGAGGGCTTCCGCGATGTTTTAAACATATATGTTCAACATATATATGTGGTTTTTGAGACCCGTTATCGTCTATAATCTATGCATATGGAATGATAGCCTAAAATCTGATTGAATACCACTTTCGCTCTGTATTCTGGAGAATTTTCGTCTCTCCACCGATTGCTCGCACGCACTGCATCACAATGCACAAAGGTATTGAAAAAATGAGTGCAAGAATGCACCTACAGTTATCGCTTCAGTAAAAAAATAACGACATAATTTATTTATTTAGCAATTTATTACCACCTGAGGCCATTCAGCACCTGTCCAACAACATTAACCGTCCTTATGCACTCTAATTTTCGCTACGTTGCAATCATTTAATTTCAACAGGCAGACACAAACTTCCCCTATCATTCGTTGAAACTGGAGAGATTTCAGGCCACAAGTCTTTCAGTAGTCATGCGCGTTTGAAGACATTCTAGGCGTACGCGTGTGCAGAGTTCTTGATTACGGGGTGGGAGGCTAAGTTTCGAAGCACCGCTACCCTCCCTCCTCCCACCTGCACCTCCTGCTAAGGCCCTGACGATCAGAAATCAGTGCAAAAAAGACGAAGTACTAGGGGGCAGGCAGCCGCCGCCTTCCCCGCCCCTCCTGTGGGTACGCGTGTGGCTCTAGGAACGGTGTGCCGATCTCTCTTGTAGCACCCGGTCATTTCAATAATAGCAGTTTCCATTCCCTGTCGGCAGTGCAGAACGTTTTCTTGCTGGTCTACAGGGGAGAAAAAGAAAGAAACCTCAGGAAATACAGCTCCTGTTGTTCGTCGTTACGTATAGCTATGTTATAATATGTCTCGGGTAAGTTTGTGCACCGAGAGCTGCTTCTCTTGTTGCAGCTACAACGCAGTGCACGTTTTGCTCAACTCGTTACGGCGAGGCACGCGCCGCGCGGTGGAACGCCGGCAGCCGAATGAATGCATAGTTGCTATTCTCGTGCGCCTCCAGGAGAGAGAGCCGGCCACTCCGTCGGACTCGTCCCGCTTGAAAGGGCGCAGAATAACCACGCGCGGGCGGCCGCGTCAGGTCAAGAGCAGCCGGCCGCCTTAATTCGATCGGACGCGCCCGATAAACAAGCGCGTTCACGCCCGCTCTATTGTCAGTCACGAAGACGAGCGCGACGCTGCTTTCTCCCTCCGAGATATACACCAGAGACCCCGCGCGTGCGTCAGAACATTAAAGCTCTACACGCCTTGTTACGCTTGTTTCTTTTGTCGCGGGGCGTTTCCTTTATTACACGCGTTCTTTGCTGCCAGAAACTGTGGCTGGGACTCGGCTCTCTCGACGTGGAAGTGGCCGAGGCGCCCGTCCGTCCGTCCGCTGGGACAAGAAAAGTGACTGCGCTTCCTGATGAAGGAGGCACTTACTTTCCCCTTGGCGGCTGTCTTCTTCCAGTTCCTTTGTTTACCACGCAGAAAGCTTCGAAATGGGAAAGGCACTCGGGCATCTCGCACAAACTGGCAGCAGGTGACCATCGAAGAAAGCCGCACTGGCTATCACGGACGGCGGCCTCCCTGCTGCCAAGGTCGCCACGGCGAAAATCTTCGGCTCGTTCTCTTTGCTTCGTTTCTTGACCTCCCACCACTACGGTGCGACCCGGGCTGTCGCGGTTGTGGCTACGGAGGCACCGCGGACGCACTATTTTCTCCCCCCTCCCTCTCTGTATGCGCCGATGTTCGTCGCGGATTGAGGGGCCAGCAATAACGGAGGGGGGGGGACGACAATAGGAAACGCCCGACGCGTGCCCGCTGATGACCCCTGAGGTGGGGGAATGGGAGAACGGAGGGTGAGAGGTATTTTTTTCATGGCGGCTTTCCGCGGCGGAGCGCATCAACGTTGGCGACCGCATGCGGGTCTGTCTACCGAGAGCGCTCTCGCTCTTGCCGGTTCAGTGGGCGTGACAAGCCCTTGTTCGCTGCTGCCGCATCGAGGGGGGCGAAAGGTTCAGCCCCCTCTTCTCCCAAAAGTCGGGCCCCCCCTCTCGGTCCATCAGAAGAAGGGGTCGCCGGAGGCAGGCGCACACACAGAGGCGTCTTTCTTTCTCGCGAGGTGCACAAGATCTCGAGGGCCTCGGACACTCTTCTCCTTTCTTTGTGCCCGCCGGGGACTTCACCGGCACTCCTCAAGCCGCTGGAAGGAACGCTGAGAGAGGTTCTCCACATACGCCGCCAGTCCCTACGCTTCCAGAGCTTCCAGGAAGCACCGAAACTTTCTCTTTCTTTCTTATTGTCTCTCTTCACCTGTTGCATAGGAAGGAAGACCCTGCCCGGAGATCGTGGCCTCTCCAGTTGCCCGCGAAGGCGAGAACAACACGCGCTGTGTGAGAAGCGCATCGGCTATTTTTGGGGCCTACCGGGCTAAAAGAGACGAGGAGGGAGGACAGCAAGAAGAAGGAGAAGGTATCTTTCCAAACGCGGTTGGAGAGCCCCATTGAAGAATTCGCTATCCTGATTGATGAAGGAAACCGCCAGATCCTCCTCGGCGTGCCTCCGCATCTCCTTTCCTCCTCGCCGCGCGAGTACAGCGCAACTCTTCCACTCGCGCTGTGAATGGTGAAGTGCGTATAAAAGTGGCCCTCGGCCGACCAACTAGCGGTGTAGAAGGCAAGACACTCCGCGAAGAGGCGGCTAACTGACCAACGCGACCACCGAGCCTACAGGTCCGGTCGGGCCGGGTATCCCGCTTGTCTCCCGCGTGGCTTCCCAGCGACATCGGCGCCCACAACATGCTGTCACCTCGGCAAAGGGCGACGTCGAGAGCGCCCTTGGATGCTTCTACTGCTGGTCGTACTCCTGCTGACCGGTGACCGCGCCGACGGCATCGAGAAGATCTACAAGATGAAGAAAGTCAAGAAGCTCGCCAAGCTCGCGATCCTGGCCAAGATTCTCAAGCCGCACCTGATACCCATCCCGTTCCCAGTGCTGGTGGAGAAGAAGCAGAGTGGCTGGGACATGATGGGAGGCTGGCCGATGGGAGGCGGCGGCGGTTGGGCCATGGGCGGAGGTGGCTGGGACTCCGGAGGTGGCGGTGGTGGTGGTGGTGGTGGTGGCTGGTGGTGAAAACATCATTGTACGTTTCGAGAACTCTCTTTTTTTTCTCACCGTTGTGCCAGAAAGTATCATCGCGCGGTCATAAGCAGCAGGTCGTATTTGTTACCAGTTTACTTGCGTATGCTTCTTTGATCTGAATCGAACTTTTGGCTATCTTTTGTTTCGTATACGGCATTATAGATCGATAACAAGAAATGAAATAAGTTCGCTTGTAGCCACAAACTTAATTCCGCTTAGTTGTCAGCGTTAGTCTTATGAATACAGGAATCGAGAAAGTGGCAAGATTTAGGCAAGAGACCAAATATTTGGTATGCGAAATGATTTTCTCGCATTTTTTTAGTCAACTAAACTTTTGATCAACCAGACTTTAGAAGGCATTTTACCGCTAGGCGATTAGTGGTACTTACCTTGTTTGTAAACCTTCATTCGACTAGTAAACAACCGTTTAATTTAAATCTGCAGCGGCATAGACGACGCCCGTGGTAAGTGTTTCGCGGCATGCGGTAATTCCTTGGTATCCAAGCTTATAAAGTATCGGCTTTGTCTTCGGTTATTATGCGCTAAACGTCAACGCACATTGAGCCATATCTGTATGTGCTATCTGCACTCCATGGTCTTTGAAGTGTTTTCTATACATAAAAAAACGAACTATATTCCCGCCGAGCAACATGAACAGTGACATTACCGCCTCATTACATAAACGTTTGTATTCCACGTTGATATAATGAATTACTCATTGCGATTTTAACCCCTCTTTGGAGCGCATGTTAACACATTGCCTTGTCAACACTGGATGGAACTAGAACTTTCCTGAACATAAGGTGTGACTGCGACAATCTTATTAATATTTAGTGTTCTGTCTCTTGTACAATTTGACGTCCCTAATTTCTCAGGTTCGTGGCATATCCTCGCCGTCTGTGTACAGTATGCAAGTTACGTACTCACCTCGATTTCGCCTTCATTGCTTTTTTCCTCTTTCTTTGTTTCTTGAACTTATTTTTCGCTAAGGATTTGTGGTAGAAGTGCGAAAATATGTAATGTTATAACAAATTACAACACTACGATAGCTTTCTTTCTATTTCTTCTTTTTTGTGTACTTCAACACCAATGTCATTTTCCTATCATGCCTTGGCGTTGCATTGTAGTCTTCGCTAATTCTTTGAATGTCATTACATGCAGCGTAGGTGTTTGTACTTCGTCCCAGTTAACGAAAGCTTTTTTAACATTGAACTCTTGTTGCATTGTTGAGTGTTTGTTATTGTTGTCCAGCTTCTTGTCCTGTTGTCCAACGTTATTAGCACGCGCAGATGTTTGTTTTTGAAAGTTTATCGTGGTTACGTTCTCAGATCTTTACGGTTTAGAAAATAATATAAGCATTTTTGTGTTCCTTGTTTCTGTGACAGGTCCGTTTGTGTTCGTAGCTGTGCAGTGTGTTTTGACATGTCATGTCTACTAGTCTACTCACATTTGTTTTTGTGTTGTTAAGTCTTGTGATACGTCTCGTGTTCAGAGAGCAAGGTATTTTTTGCCATCTTGCTTGTTCCTATTTGTGTATTGTCCATCAGAAACATGTCCTGTGATACGTGTTTAGTCACGTCCCTTTTTATGTATATAACAGCATGCGCATGTCTTGTCTTCATTGTGCCCGCAGCCTTCATCTAGCATTCTGTATCAATTTTTACTCACTCTGTATAGCTACAATGTCATAAACGTGGATTTACTGTATATACTACTGACGTTACAAACTAGACAAATAAATTTCACGCGTCCAAACAATAAAAAAACTTTTCGAGCTCCTACATGAGTCTTGATTTGATCCCTTTTCTTTCGCCAGCGCTGTGGAGCTTGAAAAAAGAACGGAAATGAATTTCAGGTATTTTGTTTTGCATAAGGAAGACCATATTCATGTGAAAAGAAGTACGTGGCAAGTCTCAGTGGGTGCCTCTTGTAAGATTTTTTCTTATATTTCGGGAACAGAAAGCTTATAGTCTGCCATTCAGTAAAGTTATGGTAACTGCATATCATAAATAAGCTCATGATATAGTGTCACTTAACTTCTATGGTGTAGAAATTTAAGGGGCTCCTCTTCGTTTGTCAAAGCACAATATTACTTAGAACTAATAGACAATGATGCCAAGGAACGTATAGCCGGTTGTTATTAGTAGCAATTACTATGTAAACGAGAAGAAAGAGAAGTGGACGAAAAGATAACTTCCCGTTGGCAGGGACCGAACCTTCTACCTTTGAATAACGCGTCCGATGCTCTACCAACTGAGATACAGCGGTGGTCAAGCCCCCGTCCGCCGTATAGCTACTTTCCTTCAAGTATAGCTACTTTCCTGTAGCTATACTACCTTGGCATCATTGTCTGTTAGTTCTCATTAACC
>JALIZH010029683.1:0-14251 GCA_030522465.1 Rhipicephalus appendiculatus | reverse complement strand
AAATGCGAAGCATTTCTTAGCGAACTTCGGTGACTTTGAGCGTATCTATCTATCTGTCTATCTATCTATCTATCTATCTATCTATCTATCTATCTATCTATCTATCTATCTATCTATCTATCTATCTATCTATCTATCTATCTATCTATCTATCTATCTATCTAGCTATCTAGCCGCCTACGACTTTGTGCTCTCCTGGCCGTATCGTTAATGGGATTTATACCAAATTTGGTATAGCATAACATGACTGTATGGCGAACATAAATGGCTGGTCACATTATGGAAATCGTGAATAACGTGTCATGAAAAATGATTTACATGCCACGCTCATGGCGCGCTCGCGGCCGTTTCGTTAGCTTGATATACACCAAATTTGGCATTGAGTGACGTGACTGTAACGAACATAAATGACAGGTGGTAATATGCAAATAATGACGTGCATGTCATGAACAACATGATTTACATGCCACGCTCATGGCGCGCTCGCGGCCGTTTCGTTAGCTTGATATACACCAAGCTTGGCTTGAGTGACGAGACTGTATGACGAACATAAATGACAAGTGCTAATAAGGAAATCATAACATGTCATGTGCGACATGACTTGCATGCTACGCTCATGGCGCACTCGCGGTCATTTCGTTAGCTTGATATACACCAAATTTAGGATTGAGTGACCTGACTGTATGACGAACATAAATGAGAAGTGGTAATATGGAAATCATGACTTGTCATGTGCGACATGACTTGCATGCCGCGCTCATGGCGTGCTCGCGGCCATTTCGTTAGCTCCATATACACCAAATTTGGTACTGAGTGACATCACTGTATGACGAACATAAATGACCGGTGGTAATATGGAAATCATGACATGTCATGAGCGGCATGACTTGCATTCTCACGCTCATGGCGCGCTCGCGGCCGTTTCGTTAGCTTGATATACACTAAATTTTGTATTGAGTGACATGGCTGTATAACAAACATAAGTGGCAGGTCCTAACATGTTAAACATGACATGCAAATTATGTAAAGCATGATTTGCTCCTTCCTGGCTGATTCGAATTACATCGATTCCCACAGTGCGTGACATCTGCCGGCTTTTTTTAGCTCACACGTATACATATATTTGAACACGGTTTCCCGAATATTCCTTGTGATTCGCTGGCTTCCACTGTTTATCATATTTTTTGGACCACATTTCTCTTCAGGAAATTACATTTAAATTTGTAGTTACACAGATGTAGCAAGTTAAGTGCATTGTTTCCGAAGGATCAATTGTTAGCGTTCAGAGAATCTTGCTGACGAAATTTTGTTGACTTTCACCTGAAGAGCTTTTACAAACTCTAAGTTTCCACAACATATTTTCCATTTTTACCCAGAGAAGAATACAAATATTGCATTTTTTTTTAGGGTTCACTGACGCAAGATGAAGTGTTTGTAACGTGTGTGTGCCAGCGTCATGCGCCATTGCATATCGCAGAATAGGCATTGTGGGCAGGAAAAGCTTTCTCATTACTGGAATGGCAGTGTCCCTGTGTGTTTTTGGGCGCCGTGAAAATTCGTGATGCAAAAATTATGGCCGCTAGAAACGTGCTCATACATCGAATGCCGGTCACTCCACTTCTACAGGTGTTTTTTATCTCGGTGTCGACTTGTGTGGATGTTCGCAGTTAAGGAATACCCCACTTGGCATACTTTGTGTGCGGCTTAAGCTATTCCTCATTAACAATATATGGTATGTTTTAAATCTTCAAATTTATTTCAGAAAACCACGAGTGGTACGTAGCAGCATTATTCTTCCTCATCATTATGCTTCCGCGGGTAAGCGGTATTAGTTTGACGAGAAATGAAATTAAATAAATATTTTGAATAATATTTGTTGTGTGGAAAGTTTAGAATAATCATGTATATGCCTTTCCGACCCGAAATATTTATAGGGTAGAACAAAAATGTTTAATGTTCTTTTCTAGCTAAGAGGCCACCAAAAAGCATGTAAAAAATATAGGAGACTATTGTGGCGTCGACACCCGCATTTTCATTTTGCGCGTTTTCTCGCTTACGAAGTTTTCCTCCCATAGCAATGCGTGGTGTTTTTTGGAATTGTGAAACAGTAATTTACTAATATGTCAAAAAATCGCGCGCATCTCTCCGTAAGGGAACCCTGAGTAGTATGCGAAGAAGCCATGGGAGTTCTGTAAAGTTGCTCTTTATTCATCAGCGTGTTTGACTTCGAGCTTCGGAAAACGTTTCCCCTTGAGTATAACGGCCTTGTGATCCCTAAACTATAAAGTTAAGAGATCTTGCTGCAAATGTTGTAGTTTAAAGTTTGAGAAGGCGATGCCTATGCGTTCCCCTGATGGTAGTAGCGTTAGCCGCCTGATGATCATTGTAGCAAGAGACAGAGACGAGATACGACGTCGTGACGGCGGCCGACATGGTTGTGCCGATGTCTCGCCACTTTATTTTAGAAGGGCAAGCGGAGCGGCGGCGGCTGCAGCGTCCAGACCGCCAGGTGCGAGAGCTCGTTCTTTAACTCGCGCCTCGAGCTCTGCATGAGCTGCGCGAGAGACGCGGCGCGGCGGCTAGTAAATGATGATGATGATGGATGGTGATGATGATGACGCTACAAATATCCCCCCCGCAAAAATGAACCCGAAATGAAAATTGTGAGGTCGTATGTACAGAACTGTTGAGAACGCAAGACGAAAGGGTCCGAGGGCAGCCCAAGTCGTCCATGTGGGGAGGCATGGAGTCTATGATCTTTCCGGTGGGCGGCACTGGGAGAAGTGCAGGGGCCCTAAGAAGACTCCAGGGTCCTGCAGTAGACAAGCGGGACCCATGATTGAAGTAACGTAGCGGACACAGGCCAGGACCACAAGCAAAAGAGGGTTTATTCCAAAGACATACGATCGTCGTCTTCGTCAGTCCACGAAGAGCTGTGTGCACGCGCCGTGCAGATGCGCCCAGCCGCAGTTCTGCAATTAGCGCGATACAGCACTTCCTTCCCCCTAAAGTGTCTGGTGAGAAACTGAACTTCCTTCTAAAACCTGTCCGGAACTCTTCTTTTGCGAGTTGAATGTCTGGGTAGGACTGGGTCTTCCACAGCGCTTGCAGGCTGATCTGTACCCGCCCCTTTGTCTGTCTGTTCGCTGAGTTCCCCCTGCGGGTAGTTGTTGTGGCAGCGAACCAGCAGCGCCGATGTCCGTTTCACTCTCCCTTGAATGAGTCACGGAGGCTTCTTGGTGCGCTTTCTGCGCTTCCCGAAGTCGCATTTGGTCGATATGTCGTCGCTGTTCTCCTTCTTCCGTATCAACGGCGAGCAGCCGACCCCCGCTGGCAGCCATCACAGTACCAGGCAGCCATCTCTGTCCACTGCGGTTATACTGTCGTGACCAAACTCGTGTTCCTGGAAGAAACAACCGGGAAGGTGGTACCGCGGCCTTGACCGTCTCCTTTGTGCCCTCCCGCTCCGGGAAATGAGCACGTAGTCTGGTTTTTGGTTGGGCACCTAGCAACATCTCTGCGGGCGATTTGCCTTCCTTTACCGGCGTCACCCTGTAACGAAGCAAGAATTTAGCAAGGCGACATTTCAGTGACCCCACTTTGTTCTTCTTTAGTGCTTCCTTAACAGTGCGCACTGCTCGCTCTGCTGCCCCGTTCGACTGCGCATAATAAGGGGCAGTTGTCACGTGACGGATATGGTTATCCCGAAAGAATGTCTTTGTCACCACACTGGTGAATTGGGGACCATTATCGGACACAACTCTGTGAGGCAGGCCGAAAGGAGCGAAAATACTCCGAAGGACTTCCACTGTGGTATCCATAGGTCGGCACTTTAAGGGAGTACTCACTCAAACTGACTCACCACAATTTTGTCAGCCTTCGCACTCACGTTCACACTCACATCCACTCGAGCTCATGAGTACTCACTCACGTTCACACTCACCTCCACTCACACTCATGAGTACTCACTCACGTTCACACTCACGACTACTCCCCACTCGTAGGCACTCACTTACGTTCATACTCACGTCCGCTCACACTCATGAGTACTAACTCATACTCAACTCACCACGTTCAAATGAGTGTGAGTGAGTGTGAGTTGAGTGCACTCATGAGAGAGTGGGCCGAGCTATGGTCGCCTTGTTTCTCTGTGCTGCATACCTACTCACGCTCATGAGTTCGCACACGTTCGTACCACGACTATTCACGTTTATACTATTCACACTCATGAGTACTCGAGTAAAGTTGCAAGGCGGGCTTGTTGGTACGACATACTTGAATAAACTGGTAGCGCAAAGAAACGGGACACAAGAACTAACACGGAGACAGACACAGCGCAGTAGCGCTGTGTGTGTCTCCGTGTTAGTTCTTGTGTCCCGTTTGTTTGCGCTACCAGTTTTTATTCAATCATGAGTACTCACCCTCATGAGTTCTCACTCACGTTCACACTCACGTCCACTCACTCTCATGAGTATTCACGTACACACTCACGCCCACTCATACTCATGAGTGCTCACTCACGTTCACACTCACGTCCACTCACTGTCATGAGTATTCACGTACACACTCACGTCCACTCATACTCATGAGTGCTCACTCACGTTCACGCTCACTTCCGCTCACATTCATGAGTTCTCACTCACGTTCACACTCTCGTCTACTCATACTCATGAGTGCTCACTCACGTTCACACTCACGACCACTCACACTCATGAGTTCTCACTCACGTTCACACTCACGTCCACTGATTCTTATGAGTATTCACGTTCACACTCACGTCTACTCATACTCATGAGTGCTCACTCACGTTCACACTCACGTCTACTCATACTCATGAGTGCTCACTCACGTTCGCACTCACGTCCACTCACACTTATGAGTACTCACTCATACTCAACTCACCACGTTCAAATGAGTGTTAGTGAGTGTGAGTTGAGTGCACTCATGAGTGAGTGTGCCGAGCTATGACTATATGTTATGTTGTCCTCCCTTTAAAAAAAATTACCTTACTGCTTTACGAACACTCATAACTCGTATTAGAAGACACTATATCAAAAGGCGCCAAGAAGAGCACCGATTAAGTGAGATATTGGTGTTATAGAGCATTGACACCATGGCAGAAAAAAGATAATTCTAGGCTAACGGACTCATGAGTCGACTCACTCGGACTCACTCAGACTCAGATCGAGCCGTGGGTCTGAGTCTGAGTCAGTCCGGGTGAGTAATGTTTTTGGTGTGTTTGAGTTCGAGTGAGTCCGGTTGAAGAAAATTTTCGTGAGTGGGAGTCCGAGTGAGTCCGGCTCAGAAACATTTTGGTGAGTCTGAGTCCGAGTGAGCCCTAAGAGCAAAATATGTTTCATGAGTGAGTCTGAGTGAGCTCCACAAGTTTTGTCAATCTATGGCCAAAGCTAATTTAGGCCAAGACATGAAAAAAAAACCCGGCAGATCCAACACATTGTGGGAATCGATGTAATGCAAAAGAAGCCTGCAAGGAGCAAATCATGCTTTATCTAACTTGCATATCATGATTTACATCTTAAGACCTGTCATTTATGTTCGTCATAGAGTCACGTCACGTAATACCTATTTTGGTGTATATCAAGCTGGTGAACTGGACGCAAGCGCACCATCAGCGTGGCATGTAAATGGCGTTGTACATGACATGCATGCGAAGATTTTCATGTTACCACCTCATTTGCACCTGTGCTTATAGACTAATCGCGTTACCAAGAAGGCGTGGGACTGTGTGTGCGTGCTCTCATCTCTCTCTCTCTTTATCCATCTTTAAAACTCTTCCATCCCTTTCCCCCAGTGTGGGGTAGCATACCGGTCCTTCTAGACTGGTTAACATCCCTGCCTTTCCTTTCTCTCCTAACCCTTCCTTCATGTTACCACCTGTCTCTTATGTTGATCATACAGTGACGTCACGCAATACTATTTTGGTGTATATCAAACTAGCGAAACGGCCGCGAGCGCGCCATGAGCGTGGCATGCAAGTCATGCTGTACATGAGATGTCATTATTCTTATTTACCTCTCGTCATTTATGTTCGTCATACAGTCACTCACGCAATACCGAATTTGGTGTGTATCAAGCTAGCGAAACGGCCGTGAGCGTGACATGAGCGTGGCATGTAAATCATGTTGTACATGACATGCACGTCATGATTTTCATATTACCACCTGTCATTCATGTTGGTCATGCAGAAATGTCTCATCATACGAATTTTTTGTATATATGAAATTAAGAAGACGGCCACAAGAGCACCAATGCCGTGGCATGTTAATCATGTCGCATATGTCATTCATGTCATCATTTTCGTGTTTTATGAACCTGTGATTTATGATCTTCATACAGTCATGTTACGCCATACCAATTTTCGTATAAATCCCATCAAAGATACGGTCTGGAGAGCACAAAGCCGTAGGCGGCGATAGATAGATAGATAGATAGATAGATAGATAGATAGATAGATAGATAGATAGATAGATAGATAGATAGTTAGATAGATAGATAGATAAGCTCAAAGTCACCGAAGTTCGCTAAAAAATTCTTCACATTTAATAATTGTTCGATTGTCGCTGCACACGCTCAGAATAAAAAATTAGGCAGCTTCCAAGTACCATGGGAATCGACTTTATGCGAAGCATCCGGAGGTAAGGCGACTAGGTTATAATTGTTTTATTCAGCGAAACGTCATGAAATCAGGCTAAAGATATTTATAAATGTTGCACGCACAGACATGTTGAACAGTCGCATATGTTTCAATAACTAGTTGTTTACAGTTGTGTAACGATGCCGACAGAAACATGGGTATTGCCAACACCAGAAGCCGTAAGCTGATATGTAGAGCGTGTGCTTGCAAGGATGGTAGCCCTGGATAGTGTTGCGTAAACCAACTACAGCGGATGGCGCTTAAGTATACAACTGACGTTAACCCGACATGACTTCTTCGTCATAGGAGTACGTATGTAATGGTTATAAAATTAGAGATCCAGCAGTCCAACCGCAATATACGTTTCACTAACATTACGTCTGCATAGGGTGTTCTTCCAAAGCAATTTCGAGACCTGATGTGGCTCTGCGGTAGAATGCGTGATTGCCACGCAGAATGCTTGGGTTCAATTCCTGCTGGGACTCTGATTTCTATTCTTTGTATTCCTCGCGTCAATGCCGCCAATGTCCGTTTTTTCTTAACGCTCTCGCATTTAAATTAGCAATACCTGTTTTCACCGTTCCTGGGTAGATATAAATTATCAAAGTCCTGTGGCGCATACCCGCATTCCGCTGCCCGTGGTATACGGGTATGAGCCACACGTGTCTGGAGAAATGAGTTTGACGACGTACGCGACGGCATATTCACGTTATTCATGTCATGACGAGCCAGAGATATTCGTCAATACCGCTTACGCTCCCATACAAAGCTTGGTCTACCCCAAGTTAAGGTCATCACGAGAGCACCCAGACGTAGGCGGTTAGATAGATAGATAGATACGTAGATAGAAACGCAAAAGTTCTTACAGTACGCAAAGAAATGCTTCGCATTTAAAACACGGAGAGGTATACCTAAAGTTCTAAAGATATGTTGCGGCAGGGCGTAGGTGCTCGCCGGGAGTGAGTTCCGGCTCTACGCGGAGTCTTCGCATCACAACTTCCTCTTGGCACTTAAATCGCATGTTGGTTATGAACGGCACAGTGGAGTTAAAACGAGTGTGCTGTGCTGCAGTCCAAAACCTCCTTGTGGTCGAGGAAATCACCCTAGGGGTGACTTGGAAAACGTGCTTCCAAATAGCATGGCAGTTGTCAGTGACAATTCAATGTGATTGAAAATGTTGTTGCAAATATTACTTCTTTATATCAACAAACGTACATTAAAGATTGAACGCCTAATTCCACTTGATGCCTGCTGCCTTCCTGTTCAGGTTCAATACAATCCCCTGTTTTTATTGTCGGTAAGAAGCCACGTTCTTGTATGTTTCTCCGAGAGCTTGATTATCAAATCAAACCCTGAAGTTTAAACAAGTGAATTAATTGGTATGTGCCCAGAAGAAAAAAAGTCTGTTCAATGTTGTATACTAAAAAATTGATATAAAAAAAACATGGTTGCTCCCTCTGTTGCTTCGCAGAGGTTGTTTCACCTTGTTGAGCGTTTATTGTGCATTGTTTCGCCACAAGGGCAAATGAATGAATGCTATAACATCAAATTGTAATGTCAGGCGAAGAACGGCAAGCAGTTCGACACTTGCAGCTCATTCTTCAAACAAAAAGATCTCCCGAAAAGAACATACGCATGACGAGCGCTGTCACAGCTGGACACTTAAAGCGTGTTACTCAAACACAAAGAAGGACGCACGAAAATAGCACACAAATATACAGAGGACGTGCGCGAACTGACAATAATATCTGGGCTTTTACGTCCCAAAACCATGATTTATCAGAGCTCTCCCCGTAGTGGAGAGCTCCGGAAATTTTGACCACTTGGGGTTCTTTAGACTGCACTTAAATCTAAGTACAAGGGCGAGCGCTAACTAACTACCACAGTTATTTATTAGTGTCTGAGCAGGGCGCTTCATTCTCAAACGCGGCAGCTGCAGTGAGCGAAGTCTCACTGCAGCTACCGCACAAGACGTACAAACTGCCCTGATCACGAGATAAGCGCACGCATCGCAGAGCGCGGAGCTACGACTTTTAAAGCTTAGCCTCACGCACGTCGCGCCATCTCACTAGTCATAACGAAAATACGCTGAAGACGCCGATCTCCGAGTACCGCCGACAGTATATGGTGTATATAAATAGCTCGCCGTTAGTACTCCTAAGAACGTGCGGTTCGTGGCCTAGTCGTTGCTCGCCGCGCGCTGTGGAAGGCGAGGTCGCAGGTGCGACTCCCGCGGTGACGGAACTTCTTGTAAGTTTTCTTTTTTTTTGCTATCGGTTCATATTTTTCAACGTCATATCCGTGACGGAAATACGTCCGTGGAGCCGTGGCGGACTCCGGCATAAAACACTTTCGTGTTAAAAATATTGATTTATTTTGCCTGTAAACTTAAATATCGCTTAGGATATCAGGTTATCACCTGAACTTTGTGTTCTATGTACGCTAAAGCGAGATGATTTGGTCTGGCCTACGCGTAGACGTACAGCTATGCGCTGCGGTAGGAGTTTCATCAGCTTTATTTGGAAATCACGCGAAGAGCGAGATTCTTAAATACAGGAAATGAAACTCCTCCAGTTTTTGCAGTTCATGAATATATAATGTTAAAAATTCAACAGTCATTGTGTTTCTATGCATTGATCTCGCGGCAAGGTGCCTCACAACAGCAACAACGGCCCCTTTCGGTAAATCCTCTTTTTTGGACATAGCAGCCTCTAGGAGTGCAAGAACGTTGTCGCTGACTTAATCAGTCAAATATAATTATCCCACAATATATAGGTCGCCATATTCGAACATCATTTCGACGTTAATTGTAGCCCACAGCGAGTTGTAAATGCATAACTTTTACTTTCCACGTCTAATGAGCTTCAATTACGTGTTCATATACAAGTGGCTGGCGCAACTGTTTTTTAAGCGCTGAGCACTTTAGTGGGCCCGGCTGTCGTATGCTGTCATCGTCACTTGGCGTAACGCAGGCAAAACCACATATCTTAGCCAGCTGTAGCATATTGAGCACGCGCTCGCGCCAAAGAGATGTTTTCTTGCTCGTGTTCTTCGAGCACCTTGATGATAATTTTAACGCGTCTTCATTCTCTTGTTCTTCGAGTGCCTTGATGATGATATTTACGCAGGCAAAATTACATATAGCAAAGACAACTGTAGCATATTGAGGGTGCGCTCTCGCCAAAGAGAAGTCTTCTTCCTGTTGTTATTCGAGGGCATTGATGATGATAGAAAGTGTGGACATTACTAATATGGCTAGGGCAACGCGACAAAACAAACCACGTATAAAAGTTGAAAGCAGCAGCAAGCGAGAATATAAAGAGAGAGGAAGAAAGGAAATATAGGACAAAAAATAGAAATAAATAGAAATAAAGAGAAAAAAAACACAGAGATAACTGGAAAAGAGAACACGAAAGAAAGAGAGGAGTACAAAAACAGAAAACCGAAGCGATACAAATAATGCTGCAGAGCTCGCCACTTCCTTCAGACTTGACACCATTTGTGCAAGTTGCCTTAATTTTTTGTCGAGTCTTTATAAGCGCAGATTACCGTCTCATTCTGCCATCGCCGCAATAGATAAGCAGCGTAGTTTGACGATCTAGGAAACGAACACTCGCCGCATGCAACACAGCAGACGAAACAGCAGCGCTGACAACATTGCAGAAGCCGACCAGTGACGTCACTGGCTCTCATGGTGACCTGAGAGTATATGTTCACGAGTAGGCCGACTACTTCACGGGGACCCCGAGCGCTTTTTCGAAATCGAAACTGCCTCCGGTCGTAACCTAGGAGCATATAATTATACATTCGTCACGCGTTTCGGCAAATGAGGTTCGTTGCTGCTATTAACCAGTGAGTAGTCACTGCCCAGGCAGCACGCCGGCATTGGACCGATCTCTGCCCAATGTCGGCAAACGTCGGCGGCAATATTGGCCCCATGTCGGCAAATCACGCTCGCGCTACTTTCACCCACATCGGTCCGATGTCGGCTAGCCGGCGTTGGGCCGATGAGGGCTAGCCGGCGTCGGGCCGATGAGGGCTTGCCGGCGTTGGGCCGATGAGGGCTTGCCGGCGCCGGGCCGAGACCGGCCTGCCGTTATTCAGCAGATGATGGCAAGCCGTCATTGGGCCTATGTAAGCTGGCTGATGCTGGCCTGGTGTCGGCCTCACCGAGGTCGGGAAGCCGCCGGTGCGACGGTTAGCACTCGTTATTATGGTAATTTACCGTGCGGTGAGTAAGGTAATATACTGTGCCGTTGTAGTCTGCACGTAGCCAGTTTAGATGGGGACGCCGGCGGTGGTTGCTCGATGCGTACAGTAGCTTGATTAAAAAGGCTGATATGCGTGTTATAAAGTAAAACGGCTGCGTGGCGACCATGCATAGTTCGGTATTCCTGTGATTACTGTACTGTAAGTCAGCAGTGCAAAAAAAAAACCTATTCGCAGCACAACGGCATTCATCGACTACCGTTGACGCCGTATTCGGTAAATACTTCGTAAGCAGAACGACCCATTTGGGGTCTTAGCGTAGCATTGAGACCCAGAATTCTATGAAATTAACCGTGCAAGGCAGAGAAGAAAAGTCAATATTGTCTCCAACACACCTAAAAGGATGAAAGTCCTGCTGCATCAATTACGCATGCGTCTAGGTAATGAAAGAGCAACACATCTGCAAAGTGATAAACAGACATTTATTCACACATATGAACACATGCCAGCAGTTCCAGAATAATGATGCCATAAAGGAACACCTAAACATCTATAGATACCGTAGCCAACATCTAAAACGATCCCACCGCCACCGTATTCCTCATGAAAAACAAGAAAATATGATCGAGAAAGGGGTCATGCGAAGAGTTACAATGTTATTCAAGGCACATTCAGAATAAATATTTAAAAACATAGAACGGGAAAAAATATGATTAAGAATTAACTAAGAATTTCATAGCTACTTGTGTTTTGTGGACGATATCGCGCTTTGCGGCAATGACGGTGACGAATCACGAAACAAAAAAAATACTGGTGATGTAAACGAAAGAAGCCGGATTAAAGATGTACCCGAAGAAAACAAACATCATGTTAGGCGGCCCGGCGAGAAAGGGAGATTACGGGTGGCAAACAGACTAGAAGTGCACATATACGGCTAGTTGCTAACAGAGGAGCCCCCCCCGCCCCCCCCACCCGATGTTTATCAAATTCACCGAAAAGTAAGGCTGGGTTGGTTCGCAAACGTTAGTCCATCGTAACACATGACTGGAAATTAAATTACCCCTATCCTTTAAGCGGAAATCACAATTCTTTCAGTCATAACTTATGGGACAGAAACATGAATAAACTACAGCACGCGACCTGAAAAACGCTGCGAGTGGTGCCGCAAGGTTCCATATACTGTACATCTAAACAAGGTACACACGCACGCACGCATTCCTTATCTCAAGGTAAGAATGTAACGGAAAAGAAGCATGCATGAATACCTTTCACGCATGGCTCTTGGATCGGTAAGAACACGAGCGAATAAAATGCATGGTCAATAGCGAACGCACGATAAAGAGAAAAAATCTGTCTGGACAGACGTAAGAGCAGTCAAAACGTGTCCTTAAATGAAGCGAGCGAGCCCGATGTGGAAGCACGTAGCCACTGGCTGCTAGCTGCGGTGATCTTTGCCGAAAACAGCGCTGGAATCTTGCCGCGTATCCGTCTCGCACACGTTTCTGACTTTCCTCCGCACATGTCCACACACCGACACTTCTTGAAGAATTCTGCTGGCCGGGGCGAAAAAGCCTGCTCTCGCTACAACTTATCCTTCCATCGAGCTGGCTACCCTTCCTTGCCTGGTCAAGCAAGTTTCGCGACAATGGTGGTGGTGGTTGTGGTTCGAAGAAGGAAAAGGCACCTAATTTCTGCAGCCCGGTCGGGAGCACGGCGCAGCGCCTATGCGACAATGACGCGCCGACCGGCAGGAGTAAAGGCGAAGGGGGGGGAGAGGGGGTAGAGCTGGAAGAAGGCGAAAAAATGCTGACTCTCCCTTCTTAGGAGCACGGCTCAGCCTCCGACAATGGAGCGTCCCCCCCCCCCCCCCCCCGTGTCCTCTCCCCCCTCCACAGCATGTCGTCTGTGGGCTACGTGGATTTTTCAATGCATCGCCTGTTCCAAATGTCGCTACGTGAAAAACTTTCCGTACACCATGTTGTAACCGCATTTTTTATCGTATTTACCGTGCAATAATCGTAACATTAATGAAATCCAGAGTTTGGACGGAATCCCGTTTGGTCGGGAGGAGGCATTGCAAAAAGAAGAAAGAAACGCCGACCACAATAAAATCAATTTAAAACAAATTAAACGAGACGTTTCGGCTCCCACACGGGAGCCTTGTTCACCTTGAAGTTCAAAAAAAAAAAATCTCTCCCCTTCTTAGGAGCATCTATTTTTTTTTTTTTGAACTTCACTGTGAACAAGGGCGTGGGAGCCGAAACGTCTCGTTTTGTTTTAAATTGTTTTATTGTGGTCGGCGTTTCTCCTTCTTTTGCAATAGTAACATTAAATGCGACTGTTTCTAAACGCACGTGGGAAGCAATCGTTGAACGAGATTTTTACTTCAAAATGATAGGTGTGGGACAAAAAGACGGCGATGAAGTGAAAACACGAACTGGCAAACACGTGTCAAACGCGTGTTTTATGTTCGTTAACGATTGTTTGTCTTGGTGGGCTAGTTGATTTGGAAGGTTTTTACCGAAAAAAAACGTGTCTACACTTCTTCCCGGTCTTTCTTGCGCCATACTTATTTTTCTCAAGTAATGAACAACTAGCTCAGCAACACCTCCTTGTTGAGCTTCTTACTACTTTCACAAGACAAAATTATGTGACATCCCTGAAGCAAATGCGTTTGTTACGCTTGACCACGACCAGCGCTTGTGTAAATACGTGCACACTCACAGCCAAGAAACTATTCGTGCAGTTTATAAGCACTCACACCATGCGGTCAGCGGCTGAAAGGATGTAAAGGATATAGCGCTAGAAATATGATGTAAGGCCCGGTTTATGCACAGATTTAGTATTCACATAAAACTTCTTCCGTTAAATGTATTCCTGCTGGAATGATTGGGCGAATCTGATGCTGGATATATCAGTAAGGTATACCGACCAATGGCAAAAACATCTATGAAAGAGTTGGACTTTGAATGTAAGTTCAGTTTTTGTAGCGTTGAACAGCTCGTCAACAAAATGGCCCCTCTAATGCGAGTCGGTCTGAAGGCCGCTTTTTGGGTAGAAAAGCCACAGTGCCAGTGATAACTGTTAGTTAATGTCCTTGCAGAAACCAACAAGAGGATGCAAAGCTATTTACTCGGCGTTACATCACGCCCCGAATAGTACATGCGGCATTAGCACGATACAATGCATGCATGCACTTTCTTATTTTTGCTAGTACACCAATCCATGTAGCAGCTTTCTGCAGCTTAAGCGAGTAATATTCAAGCGCTTAATGGTCTATGGCATTGCAAGCTTGTGTTCGACGTCGACGTACAGTAGATTGCCAGCATGACAGCGACGGTTTTATTTAGCCGCTCGGTGAGGCCATTCGTCTGCGGATGATAGTTG
>JALIZH010029682.1:0-23534 GCA_030522465.1 Rhipicephalus appendiculatus | reverse complement strand
TTTCCCCTATGCCATGTCATCCAGCTTGTTTACCAAGCCATCCACCAAAACATATTTAGCATCGCCACCACGAACCAGCGTTTTCCACTGCTACCATCATTGGCTCGCCACCACCACCACCATCTGCCACCATTAGCCATTATGACCACCACAGCTTCCGGCTTATCCACTATTATTTCCGCCACATCCACTATTGTTTCCACCATATCCAGCAACGATTCCAGCATCCACCAACAAAGGATTTTCAATAGAGTATTCAAGTATTCCAACACAGTTTTACAGCGAAAGCTGTTATGAGACAACAACAAGGGCTGCTTTTGCGCCATAGTTGTGCCGCCGCTGGTATTCGTAACCACAATCGCGCGAAATGAGAAAAAAAATTAAATAAATGAAAAATACCTAAAATAGAATGGAAATCGAACCTGGGCCCTCTGCGGTGCAGCCCAGCGCTCTACCATTGAGCTACGCCGGTGCTTGGAACTGCGTTGCAAACTGAACATATGCAGACTTCATGTCGGGTAAGGAATCGCGTTAACATGTGTTGTGAAGTGTTTTAAAACAGTAATGCAACAACCAGGCGTATCAGGATGCGAATTGCGTAACGAGTGAGTCCTTCAATGCTCCAAACAATTACAAGAGCCTCAGACATAATTCTTCATCGTCGTCAGCCACAACATCAACAAAGTGCACATAATGCGTTACCAGTGTGTAGCAGGTACCGCGCTTTTTCGAAGAATGACGAATAATGGCATAGTGGACGCGTGCCCAAAACACAAAAATTATGATTATTTATGGCGTGGTGGATACCACGCAAGTGTGCTTGTAGAATTTGCCCAAAGAGTGTTTAAACTAGGTTCTAGAAAGGCTGCTTTTCCAGCTTTCGCTGCGACTGTGCTGGGCGTTCCGCGCAGGCCTGGCGTTTTTTTTTTTTTTAAAACCATACCGATCGTGTGACGCACGGCGATTCTCGCTGACGCAAGAAACTTAAACGAAAAAAGAAAAGAAACAATGTTCTTCATTTCTAGTTTGTATCTTGTCATTCATAATGGAGATAAAGAACCGCTCAATGTCAATGACTTTTTGTTGCTCTGGGTGATGGAACACATCGATCTCTTCCATCCAATCAATTATTTCATCATTTTGGATGCAGTTCCGGCCAAACCATTGGACATTTTCTGTACAAACACAACCCCTCGATAAGATTTGAAAGTGCACCAACGTTCACTCGTCAGTCTTGTTCACATGCAGGACAAGCAACTTTGAAAAAAGCATTGAAGTGTGTCCTTCTGAACCGTCACGCTTAGCACGTTTGCATGGCTTCCTCCCACGTGTTCCTTTCTTATCTTCCTTTTGAATACTTTACAGAATGCTGCTTTCCACTGTCCCTATGTCGTATTACAATACGGTCCCCTTCACATTTTTTTTAAACGACCGTAGCTAATTTGGTGAATCGGTACAGCTGCAAAGCAGCGCTTAGTTCCCCCCTTCAAGTCTTCCTTCAATGCGGGGGGTTCAGGAACACCGTGCCGGTTTTTGTAGTTGGTACAGGGTTTTCGGCGAACATTATTGTACTCCTTTAGAAGCGAGCAGGTGACCTGGAGAAGGTTGGTTGGTTGGTTGTGTCGGGTTTTCTGGCGCAAAAGCGGCTATGGCTATATTGCGCCAAACACAAGGTCTTTTCATATTGCTTAGATAGTTATATGAAAAGGTAAGAATTTTGACCAAGAGGTTTCAGAGTTGATGTAGTGCTTCTACAGCCTTTAGGAATCTCATGAGGTTTTTCGGTTCTATTTCAGGGTCCTCTCCTATAAAGAAGGCAGGGTGAAATGGTGTTTTTCGATGATACAGGTGTTGAAAGAACTGTTTTCGTTTTCGCTCGAGTTTTCTACAAGAGATAAGTAGATGGTTTACTGTCAAGGTTTCTCCGCATCTGTGACAAGTGGGCTGCTGTTCTTTACGTAAAAAGATAACTGTGGGTCAGGTGTGTATGCCCAATTCGTGGTCGGCAAAGAACTACTTCTATAAAGCGTTCCTGGTGTCTACAAGATTGCCATTCCCCAAGTATTGGTTTGATAACATGCAGTTTGTTGTTTACATTTGTATCCCATCTTAATTGCCACTGTTGCTTGAGTGCTCGTCGGAATGCTGCTATACAGTCTGTAGATGGTACTTCAAGGTCTTCGATCGGTAATTTTATTGCCGTGTATGCGCTCTTGTCTGCCCTTTCGTTTCCTTTTATACCGACATGGCTCGGAATCCAGCAAAATTTTATAACTTTCCCGGTTTCGCTTGCCTCTGCAATAATTCGCAGTATGTCTCCTACAATGGGGAGCTGACATTTTTTTGATGCAAGTGATTGAAGTGCGCTTAAAGAATCACTGTATAAAACTGTTTGGTGGCTGTCGTCCTCTATTGCTTTTGTTACCGCTGTGTATATCGCGAAAAGTTCAGCAGTGAAGATCGAGGCGTGATTCGGCAAGTGTATGCTCTTTTTCCCAGTCCACTCCAATAACTCCACAGCCGACGTGTTCGTGTGTTTTAGATCCGTCGGTGTAAAATTCTGTGAAGCCTCGGTATCTTTCTTGCATAGTGTAGAACTCTTGGATCAAGTGTTCCTTCGGCGTTTCGTTCTTCTTGAATTTCGTTAGCGTAAAGTCACAGATGGCGGGCAGTATCTTCCACGGTGGTATAGCATGCGGTTTTTTCGAGACACATAAATGTTCTTGTGGAAAGTTCAGTTTTCGGCATAGTTCTTCTATTCGGAGACAAAGCGGCTTCACAGCACAGGGTTTGTTAGTATAGAGGGTTCTTGCCTTGCATTGTGTAACAATGTTTAAACAAGGATGTGAAGGTAATGAGTGAATTTTTAGTGCATATGTTCCTAAAAGTAAACACCGTCTGTCGTCTAGGGATGGTTCGTTAGTTTCTACATACAGACTTTCAACTGGAGAGGTTCTGTATGCTCCAGTGGCTAGTCGTAGGGCATGATTATGTATGGGGTCTAATCGTCGAAGGTATGATGGTCTCGCTGATCCATATACGACACAACCGTAGTCGAGGATGCTGCGTACCAATGATCGGTATAAGTGAAGTATGCATGTCCTATCCGAGCCCCAGCTTTTTCTAGATAGGATCTTTAGTATGTTTAGAGCTTTGTTTGCTTTTGCTTTCAGTGCATTTATGTGAGGTATGAAACTTAGTGTTTTATCAAAAACTAGGCCTAAGAACTTTTGTTCTTTTTTTACGGGCAGATTATGTTTGTTTAATTGTAGATTAGGGTCAGGTTGGAGTCCTCTTTTACGCGAAAATAATACGGTTGTCGTTTTCTCGTTTGAAAACCTGAAGCCATTTGTATCGGCCCATTTAGACAGTTTGTTAATGGTCAGCTGGATCTGCCTTTCGCATGTGCTTGTGTTGCAAGAGCGGCAGGCAATTTGTAGGTCATCTACATAGATGGAATGTTCGACGGAACGGGGTATTACTTTTGCTACGGAATTCATTTTGACTATAAAAAGGGTTGTGCTTAAAATAGAGCCCTGTGGTACCCCATTCTCTTGAGTGAAAGAGCGGGACAGGGTAGTGCCAATACGGACTTGAAAAGTGCGATTTGTGAGAAAGTCAGATAAGCACTTTAGCATTCTGCCTCTTATCCCCATATCGGCTAAGTCACGCAGGATGCCAAACCTCCAGGTAGTGTCATAAGCTTTTTCTAAGTCGAAAAAAACTGCTAGGCATTGTTGCTTATGTATAAATGCATCTCGTACTGTGTTTTCTAGTCGGACAAGGTGGTCTAATGTTGATCGCGTCTGTCTAAAACCACACTGGTTAATATCTAGCAGACTACGATGTTCGAGGTGGTACATGAGTCTGACATTTACTATGCTCTCAAATGACTTCGCTAGGCAGCTTGTTAGAGCTATAGGGCGGTAGCTATTGGGCAAAGTATGTGGTTTCCCTGTTTTTAAGAAAGGGATTACAACAGCTTTCTTCCATGCGTGGGGGATTTTGCCTGTAGCCCACACCTTGTTAAAAAAGTTTAGTAACGCGTAGGTTGCGCTTTCAGATAAGTGTTGGATCATAGCATAGTGGATGTTGTCAATTCCAGGGGCAGTTTGCTTTCGCCTGCGAAGTGCATTTTGTAATTCGTCGATGGTAAATGCGCTGTTATATTCTTCCTTTGTACCGCCTGTGGTTGGGAGGTTCTGTTTTTCTATTTTTGTTTTGTAGGCTAGGAAAGTGCGACTGTAGTTTGATGAGCTTGATACCAGGGCGAAATGTTCTCCTAAAATGTCAGCCTGTTCTTGGATCGTGGTTTGAACTCCAGGAGGAGTCAGCAAAGGGATGGTGTAGGCTGTGTAATCGCCGTTCATTTTCCGGACACCTTCCCATACTTTTTTACTAGGAGACGAGCTATTTATAGTTGATACGTATTTTTGCCAAGAGACTTTTTCTGCCTGTTTACGGATGTAGCGTGCCTGAGATCGCGCTTGTTTGAAGTTTACCAGATTTTCGTACGTCGGATATCTCCTGAAGGTGCCCCAAGCTTTGTTTTGTTTCTTTTTCGCTGCACGGCATTCTTCTGTCCACCAGGGTTTCCGTCGTTTTCGTACTAGTCCTGATGTCCGTGGTATTGACCGGGATGCCGCTTCAAGAAGACTGATAGTAAATCTTTCGTTTATTTCATCTACGCTCAGACACTCGTCGTATTCTTTTTCTAGAGAAGCATAGCTGGTATAGAGGGTCCAGTTCGCTCGGTGTAGTTTCCACCGCTGCGGTTTGGTGGGTGCGGAAGTTGGTTGGGTCAGATATATAAGGCCTGGTAGATGATCGCTTCCGTATGGGTTATCATGCACTTCCCAGTTTAGGTGGACATATAGATCTGGAGAGCATAGGGCTAAGTCAAGACAGCTCATTTTTCCTGTGCTTGGTGTGCAGTATGTTGGAGCATTGGTGTTAAGGATGCAAATGTCGTTAGTCAGGATGAAGACTTCTATAATTTGCCCTCTGGTGTCTGTTGTCGTGCTTCCCCAAAAGGGACTGTGTGCATTAAAGTCACCGACCAATAAAAAAGGTTTTGGGAGCTGATGCACGAGTATCTCCAGGTCTCTAACTGATACCTGTGTATGAGGGGGGGATGTATATGGAGCAAATGGTTACGGTTCTGAATGACACAGCACTAACCGCAACTGCCTCCAAGTTTGTTTGTAACGGGATCTCTTGTGATGTAGTGTTGTGATGCATGATAATTGCGACACCGCCTGCTAGACGACCGGTGGTGTCACGGTCTCGGCGGCAAACTTTGTAGTGTCTAAGAAAGTTTGCGTTTTTAAGGCCCAAGTTTGTCTCTTGGACACATAAGGCTAAGGGAGAGAAGCGGTTTAAGATGTCTTTTATATCACCTAGATTTCGTAAGAGTCCACGGCAGTTCCAGTGAACAATAAGTGCCATTTTGTTTTTTATGGGTTAGTATCGTCACTGTTTTGTGGAAAAATGGGATGTAGCCCAGGTGATATAAAATGTCTGTTTTCATCTCTTGTGGCTCCAAGAGTGGAGCTAGAAGACATATCTAGTCATGTCCCCTTTCCAGGGGCAGCGATTGGCTGGCGACCTGCTTTGCCTCGGCCAGGAGGCAAAGTAGGGATGTTTCGGGGTAGGTGTTCCCGACGGGATAGGGGTTGTGTCCATTGCCTCATCAGAAAGCTTGGACACTGAGGGTGCTCGTTCAAGCTGTTTGCCTGAAGGCACCGCGTTCTTTGAAGGTCCCTTATCCGTAGGTAAGGGTACCGTAGGGATCGAGGGTGTCGCAGCAGGTTCTGCAACAGAAACTGCTTGCGCTGTCGTCGTTAGTGATGTGGGCTTTGCTTCTAGAGCATCGGCCTTTCGAGCGCCTGATCGCGCCTCACGGGGGGCAGAAGGCAATGCCAGATCAGCGAAGCTGTACTGGCAGCCTGTGGATACCAGACGCCGCTCCGCCCCCCGGCGAGCTGCGTCGGCATAGCGCGAGCCTGAAAACGCCGCGTGTTTTCGGCGTGCTTCAGGGTATGTAAGGTTTTCTTTGACTTTGAGCTGTATGATTTCCTTTTCTTTTTTAAAAGTGTCGCAGGATCGTGAATATGCAGGGTGAGGTCCACTGCAGTTGGGGCATTTCATGATTTGTGTGTTGCATTCCTCTGACGGGTGGTTCTTTTTCTCCGCATTTTGCACAAGTTGTCGTTCCTCGGCAGGACTGCGAGCCATGTCCGTACCGCTGACATTTGAAACATCTTCGTGGATTGGGGACATATGCTCTCACAGGACAACTTATGTACGCCACATTTACTCTCTCTGGGAGATCGTTGCGGTCGAACGTGATCACTATGTGCCTGGTCTTTACCTCTTCATTGGCTCTACGGATAGTGATCCGTCGGACAGCGCTGACTCCTTGGCTTCGCAGGTTTTCCAGGATGTCTGTGTCTGTTTCGTTCATGAGCTGTTTTTCAGAGATCACTCCCTGTACACTATTGAGGCTGCGGTGTGGAGTGACACTGACTCTTTGTTCGGCGATTTCGTTGCATTTCTGCAGAGCTTCACTTTGTTCCTTCGTCTTTACTTCAATCAAGAGATCTCCTTTGTAGTCTTTGCCGACTGCGCTTTCGAGGGACTTCGCAATTTTGAAGACTGATTTCGATGTTATGTGTTCTTTGTCGTCAGTTGCGTGAACAACTAGAAACTTTGGGAATGATTCAAAAAACTTGTCTTTTCGTAGAACTTCGGTGCGGCTTCGTTTCGGAGGCCGATCGTTTTTCTTGGAGTGATTTGATGCCATGCGATATGTTGATACGGAGGGTTCCGGATATGTCGACTGAGGTTCACCCTCATATTCTCAGCAAGGTCCCGGAGCTTCCAGCCTGATATCCAGGCGGGGAGCCCGTCGGCCGGGGCTTGACCAAGACTCCGACCGCCACCGTTCGCGGTTTCTAACCCTCCACCTTACAACCTGTGGCCACGGTACGGATGACAGCGTCGGTGTGGGGGCTAAGGGTCCGTGGTGGCGCCAAACACCATCACCTTGATTACTCAAGGTACCCTTGCGGGTAGCTCGGGTCCGTGGTGTCGCTACACACCAAACGCCCGCCGTAGCAGACGCCCCTGCGGGGGACCTGGAGAAGGGTTCAGCTATTCGTCGGTTCCTATGAACTTTCCTGGAAAAAGAGAAAGGAATGCAACACACGCGCTAGGCGCGCGGGAGCTGAACAATAGTGTGAGAGAGACAGGGGGGTGGGGGGCGGAGTCGAAGTTGAGTGAACAAAGTTCATTGGTTGGCACTGCCGCACAAAGGACACAGGTGCATAAAAAGACGACCACCACCATGATTGTCACTGCACTCGGTGTTTTTCAAGCATTCCGTTATGGACCCCCGCCTCGTCGACGAGTTTCTCCGGCGTCTTGGGCAACGGCGATCGCATCCACCGGTGATGCCACGAACCGCCGCGCTGGTGCTGGAGTTCTGCACTATCAGGGGAGCCTCCGACTGCGACGACCTTCTGCAGATGGGCTGCGATGCTGCCGAGTACTGGGCGACCGCATTCCGGCGGTTGGACGTCCATCGACACGGGTGTTTTGCCAGCGGCGATCTGGAGACAGCCCTGAGAGCCTGCGGTTACCCAGTCACTGGGGACTTTTTGGCGTGCCTGCGCGCCATCTACTCACCCGACGGCTGGGTTTCTTTTGACGCTTTCGTGAAGGTATGCGCAGTCATCGGAAGTGTGTGCAAGTGAAGTGATCTCACAGCAGCTCCTCACCAAAGGCCCTTTTCAGGGCCACCCAATCTCTGCTTTGGCTGAGTTCACGATCCCTCTCCGTGTTACCCACACAACATACCCGATAGTATATGTTTAGCTTTCCTCCGATTGGGTCAATGGTGGCTTTATAGATATAGCAAAGAAATTTCCACCTGCAAAGCGAAGATCACACTTTTTTTCTTTGCAATTTGGAAAGGGTGTCATTTTGTGCATATTTTCCACATTCGTGCTTTTCTGAAAAGAGCATTTTTTGTGGCTAAAAACAAGTTTTCCGAAAGGAAGTAGTGAGTCAAAACGAACTCTAGGGCAAGCCCCTCACTTGCGCTCTGTGTTTACGGTCTCGTTTTCGAAAACAAAAAACTTGACGTACGAAAGCCGAAATGCTTCTCTGCAGTCCGCTGTATAGAGGAAGTTCTCAGGTAACTTCTAAGTTAGTCCGAAGACTCTGCGCGGCTTTACATTGTCACTTCGTCTTCGGAGCGCATCGGTTCGAACACTTTCAGCTCCTAGATTTACTACACCTTGTGTTGGTCTTGCTTGTCGCTAAATTTAGATGCTGAGGGTAAGGAAGGTCTTTAGCTAGTGTAAATATGTTGAGCTGAAGCAGTCCAGATGGCACGCTCGGCCCTTTCTTGGACTACGTCTCCAGTTGCAGGGATCGGTCACCATGCGTCTGGGATGACTTCGACGATGTCGCCGCCACTACGAAGAAAACGGTCGGCCACCCAATTTCTTCAGGGCCACCCAATCTCTGCTTTGGCTGAGTTCACGATCCCTCTCCGTGTTACCCTCACCACATCCTCGATAGTATACACTTAGCTTTGCTCTGATTGGGTCACCGGTGTCGTCATTGCTATATCAAAGCAATTTCCACCTGGAAAGCCAAAATAACACTTCTTTTTCTTTGCAATTTGGAAGAGGTGTCCCTTTGTGCATCTTTTTCCACATTCGTCCTTTTCTTAAAAAAACATTTTTTGCTGCTCAAAACCAGTTTTTCCGAAATCAAGTAGTGGGTGAAAACGACCCCTAAGTGAAGCCCCTCGCATGCGCTCTGTGTTTACGGTCTCTTTTTCTAAAAACACTTCACGTACGAAAGCCAAAATGCTTGTCTGAAGTCGGCTGTGTAGAGGAAATTTTCAAGGAACTTGTAAGGCAGTCCGAAGACACTGTGCGCTTTGATATTTACACTTCGTCTTCGGAACGCATCGGTTCGAACACTTTTAGCTCCTAGCTTTACTACACCTTTCGTAAGTCGTGCTTGCCGATAAGTTTAGATGCTGAGGGTAAAGACATCTTTAGCAAGTGTAAATTTCGCGGCAACCCATACAGTTCAGTTTTAAGTGGAAACGAATGCCAGTGATGTACTGAGGCGCTGAACGAGCAATCTCTTCATCGTTGAACCTCTGAGCCTTTTCAGCGGCCTTCGATGCGAATCACCTGCATGCTGAAAACGGGTATGCTCTAATCTACATGACAAACATGACAATTTATTGTGATGTTATAGACTGAATAGCGCGTGCAAAGTGTCCGCTGTAAGTATTGACGTAATGGGAATTGCGTCGCAGAGTCTTCGATGTCTTAAGGCCATACCACACGTGTGCGTTGCAGCGTGCTAGCGCGCGGCTTTTTGATACGCTGCACGAAGCTGCGCTCCCTCTCTATTAAGAAAGAGGGCGCGCAGCTTCGAGTCTTTATAGGGACCGGGCACGACGGCGCGTCAAAATGCACGCGCTGACACGCTGCGACGGGTACTTATGGTCATGGCTTTAATGGCCTGACCAATCGTACCTGCTGCAGCGAGCCAGCGTGTGGCTTTTTTGACACGGAAATGAGGATATTCTCATTTCCATGGACACGAAATTTAAGGGCCCCCAATTCTTCATTCATTCAAGTACTTCAACGCAAATTTTTACTCGATACATGTTATTGATATTAACAAAATTTTATTTCTCGCTTTGCAATACATGGGTTTCACGTGACGTCATTCCCTGCTCGCAAAGCGAGCGACCGCCTCCGCCGGCGCGTGCAGCTTACCGCCGCGTCGGAGCTTGTCGGCTTTGTTCGATTTAGTCTGAGCGACGTGGCCAAAGAAAACGTGCTCGTGTGGTCGACTCACGCACGTTACCGAGCTAAAGTTGAAATGTGCGATGGCATCGACACTTACGATCTGAGCATCGGTAAGTACGCTGCACCGATCGTCGATATGCTGCCTGCCGTGACACACGGTGCAAATGTGATTTATTTGGTGCTTTCAACAAATTACGATGCAACAAATGAAGTCTTCCAAGTCACTGGATGGCCACAACTGCTTCACCAGCGGATGGGGGAAGAGCTTCGGAGCAAAACAGCTTCTATCGCAGCGTGTCGTCGTTCTGAGCGAAGTTAGTTAACGACGCTCTTTCACAGTAGTGTCGAAGTAAAACTTTGTGTTTGTCCAGACGCATGGGTGTCGACAGGATTTTGTCTTGAAGGGTACGAACAAGTGTTCCAACGCGGTGGGGGTAGTGTTGGTGTTGTTGACATATTTATTATAATCGTGGGCAAAGTAAACATTTTAACGCTCGCCTGCGCGTTTCCTTTCGAAGCAGATGCTACACTTCTTGTTCTGCGTCCGAAAATAGCTCGAATAGTTAGGGGGAAGCCATGGCACGTCCGAAGAACACACCTCGCCGCTGCAAAGCTCCCTGCTTAAACATGGCGGCTTTCGGTCCTCTCGGTCCCACATGTGACGTCTGCGCAATCCGTGTACAAGTTTGTACTTGTAAATGTATAAAAGAAAATAATGTGGTACGTCCGAAAGTTCTCGTGAACTCCAAAAAACTTTATAGAACAGAAAAACACAATCTCTTTGCTTCTCTATGTATGTTTTGACTCATTATAGAGATGAACTGCCGATTGTATGGCGACCCAAGAGGTTGTTTCGAGTTATGGAATATGATGACCACTTCCATCCATTCAATTGTTCCTTGTTTCTTTCTGCGATTCTGTGAAAGCCATTTGGAATTTCCGGTAGAATCGTAGTTTCTCGATAAGAGTTGAAAGTTCACTAACCTTCAATCATTAATGTTGTAGACACACACACAGGAAAAGGAGGCCTACAACTTCGAAAAATGATTTCAAAGACCCCTGCTGAATCCTCACGCTCAGCGAATTTGAATGCTTGCTCAGCCTCAATGCTTTCTCAGCTTTCTTTTGAATACTTTTTTCAAACAGTGCGTTGCATTATTCCTATCTGCTACAACAATACCAAGCTGTTCACTTTTTCTTACATACCCATAGCTAATTTGGTGAATCCGTAGAGCTGCAAAGCAGTGCGTAGAATATTGTTCTGAAAGCGCCAGGTTCACGAATATGCAATTGGTTTTTCCAGCAGGTAAAGTGTTTCCGCCGACGATTACTGTATCTCTTCAACAGTGAGCAAGCGACCTGGAGAGGCGTTCAGCTAATACTCGATTAGTAAGAACTGGCTTTCCAGGAAAGAAAGAAAGGCACGAGGCGCGTGCAAGGGTAGTGGAGACTGAACGACAATTCAAGAGAGAAAGGAGGGTGGGGAGTGGAGTCAGCTAAAGGTACAGAGGTCATGGGTTGACACCCGCCCACAATGAACACCTGTGAATAAAAGACGACGACTACTATGGCAGTCACTCGACTGGCTGTTTTTCAAGCAGTGCGTAATGGACCCTCGCCTCGTGGACGAGCTTCTTCGGCGTCTGGGGCAACGGCGCAGGTACCCACCGGCGATGCCTCGGACGGCGGCCCTGGTGCTGCAGTACTGTACTATCAGGGGGAGCCCGCGACTGCGTCCAGCTGCTGGACATGACTTGCGAAGCTGCCGAGTACTGGGCGACCGTATTCCGGCAGTTCGATGTCCATGGACAGGGCTATCTTTCTAGCCGCAACCTACAGGCAGCCCTGAGAGCCTGCGGTTGCCCTGTCACAGGTGACTTGTTGACGTGCCTGAGTGGCCTCTTCTCTTGCAACGGCTGGCTTTTTGCTTCGACGCATTCGTAAAGGTTTGCGCCGTTATAGGAGGCATGTGAAGTGTCACCGCAGCTCCACTCCAAAGGCCCTTTTCAGGGCCACCCAATCTCTGCTTTGACTGAATTCACGATCTTTCTCCGTGTCACCCTCACAACGTGCTCCTTAGTATACACCCAGCATTACTACATTTGGTTCATTTGTTTTCTCACAGTTATTGGGAGTCAGGACATACCGTAGCGCCGCTATGCGGTGGTGTCCGGGGGATGTACATGGTTGGATTTCTCCGCCAGCCCTGCACCGCTTCGCGCGTAGTCGCTCTCGCATCTTTTCTTTTTTATATATTATTGTTGGAATTCACTATGAAGAAATGAGTAACATACTGTTATGGCATCGAAATCGACTGCATGAAAGGCCATATAACTGCTCCTCAAAAATATTACGTTCTTGGAAATGAATTAGACACCACATTTTTCTGTAGGCGTCTTCTGTGTGTACAGGGTTTTCGCCGAACATTATTGCATTCGTTTAGAAGCGAGCAGGTGACCTGGACAAGGGTTCAGCTGTTCCTTGGTTCCGATAAACTCTCCACGAAAGAGAGAAAGGCATGAGAAGCACCCGCAATGTGCATGGAAGCTGAACAATAGTGTCAGAGAGACAGGGGGTGGGGGCGGAGTCTAAGGTTAGGGTACAAAGTTCATTGGTTGACACTCGTCCGCAATGAACAGGGGTGCATAAAAGACGACGACTACCATGATGGTCACGACTCCCTGTTTTTCAAGAAGTGCGTGATGGATCCTCGCCTCGTGGACGAGCTTATTCGGCGTCTTGGCCCAACGGCGAAGGTACCCACCGGTCATGCTTCGGACGGCGGCCCTCGTGCTGCAGTACTGCACCATCGTGGGAGCAGGCGACTGCGCCCAGCTGCTGGACATGGCTTGCGAAGCTGCCGAGTACTGGGCGACCGTATTCCGGAAGTTCGACTCCCATGGACAGGGGCTACCTCTCCAGCCACAACCTACAGGCAGTCCTGAGAGCCTGTGGTTGCCCTGTCAACAGTGACTTGTTGACGTGCCTGTGCGAGCTCTACTCTTGCAACAGCTGGTTTTGCTTCGACGCATTCGTAAATGTTCGCGCCGTTATAGGAAGCATGTGAAGTCGTGTCACCGCAGCTCCACTCCAAAGGCCCTTTTCAGGGCCACCCAATCTCTGCTTTGGCTGAGTTCTCGATTGACGATCGTACTCCGTGTGAACCTCACAACGTGATTCTTAGTATACACCTAGCATTACAACATTTGGTTCATTTGTTTTCTCACAGTTCTTAGGAGTGAGGACATTCCGTAGCACCGCTATGCGGCAGCGTCCGTGTGACGTACATGGTTGGATTTCTCCGCCAGCCCTGCCCCGCTTCGCGCGCACTCGCTTTCGCATCTTTTTTTATATTATTGTTGGAATTCACTCTGAAGAAATCAGTAACATACTGTTGTGGCTTCGCAACCGACTGCATGAAATGCCATATAACTGCTCCTCAAAAATATTACGTTCTTGGAAATGAATTAGACACCACATTTTTCTACCGGCGTCTTCTCCTACGGCCACCCGGATATACAAGCCGCGCCGGCCGGGCATGCTGCTTTTGTAAAAGGTAAAACAACCCTTTTGTGCCGAATTGAATTTAAGCATTTATTGAACTTGTGCTAGAGGCGCAAAATAAATATATTTACTGCAAGCGATGCGTGCAACGCGACCATCGTGTAACTATTCATTGTAGGTTCGCATCTAAAGGTTGTCGTGGTTGACACGACAAACAAATGGCATAAGCAAAGTTACAGTCCTCTTTACTACGCATAGCCTTATAAAGCACGGTACAAGAGGGTTCTCCGCGTTGTGGGGATATCCGAGAACAACTTGAAATTTGACAGCCCTGCTCAAAGACAAAAGAAAAAAAAAGCGTAGACGGATTATCGCATGACCACGGGACCCTGCGCAATGAATCACCAGAAGTTCGTGGGGCGTGGCAGCCGTTATCTCCACCATTCGTCGCAGCGCAAAAAAAGAAGCGACAAGCAAGCCTGCATGTTTAGTGTTCCTTGAACTTGACCAATATTTGCAGGTGAAACCTGACGCACTCGTGTCACTGAGTACCAGAAAAAGCTGATATTTGCGCGAAAGAGCACGCCATATAACAAGATCACACTCATAGGGAAATAACTGAATGAATAAAGAATTCAGTTTCCAAGATACTATCTGCAAGGATACAGACTGTGGCATCGGACACTGCAATCATCATCACCAGCAAGGAGCGCGGCTCGCCCGGCTCGTGACGCTCGCGCTACGAGTTAGTTAGTTAATTTGATTTTTTATGGCGCAAAAGCAGCTGAGGCTATGCTGCGCCAGACACAAGGTTATAGGTAATGAAACTGTGAAATGATGTCGTTTACAGCTTATTTAAAAAGTCACAGTCTTTTAAAAAGTTCAGCACAGAAGACAAGGGTACAAGGGGATCATCTCCAAGAAGTAGAGCAGGGTGAAAAGGCGTTTGTTGTTTGTATAGTTGGCCAAAATATTTTCGTCTGTACGTTTCAATGTGGGGACATGTGATGAGTATGTGTATAACTGTCAATGGTTCTTGACATTTTTCACATGTTGGTTGTTGTTCATTTGTAAGTAAAAAGTTGTGGGTGAGGTGTGTGTGCCCAATACGGAGTCGGGATAATATGACCTCAACAAACCGTTCCTGGTGACGACACGTCTTCCATTCTCCAAGTACGGGCTTCACCATGTGGAGCTTGTTATTCGTGCATGTGTCCCACTGTTGTTGCCATTTCGCTAGTAGAGCTAGACGAATTGTTCTCTGGATGTCTTTAAGGGGAATTTTCACATTGGCTACTGTTTTGTCGGCTGCCAATGAAGCATACATATCTGCTTTTTCGTTTCCAGGTATCCCAACATGACTTGGGACCCAGCAGAAACGGATGGAAACTGCCTGGCTGTTTAAATATAGCATGTTTAAAATGTCACCCACTAATGGCTCACATTCGGATTTTATATGTAGAGCTTTTAGTGTACTTAGTGAGTCGGTGTATATGATTGCTTTCTTGTATTTGCCAGCGATGATTTTCCGAACTGCTTCGCTCAAGGCATAAGCTTCAGCTGAAAAAATGGAAAAGCTACGAGGTACTCACAGAAACTGCACTTTCCGCTGTCGCGATCCCTATACCCACATGGTTTTCTGTTTTTGAGCCATCTGTGTAAAATTCTTCGTAATCCCTATATTCGTGCTGAAGTGTATAGAATTCTTGAATTATGTGTTCTGGTGGGGTGCTTTTTTTTGTTGAAACGGCTTAGTGAAAACTCGCAAAGCTGTGACAGGTCGAACCATGGCGGCAGCCTTGGTGGTTTAATAGCGACGTGTAGTGCTCCTTCAGGGATGGCATAAATGTGGCAATGTTCCTCGAAGCGCAGGACAAGTGGTTTGATTAGGTTGGGTTTGTTTAGGTAGTGTAAGCGCGAGTTACACTGTGTGGCAATTTCGTAGCAGATGTGTTCAGGTGACGACCTTATTCTTAAGACGTATGACAGAGTTAGTAATGCTCTTCGGTGACTCAAGGAAGGTTCGTTGCATTCCACATATAAGCTCTCCACTGGCGATGTTCGGTAAGCACCACTGGATAGACGTAGGCCGAGATTGTGCACAGGGTCAAGACGCCGAATGTAAGACTGCCGTGCCGAGCCGTAGACGACACAACCATAGTCCAAGATACTGCGGCCGATGGAACGATAGATTCGCAGCAGGCAGAGTCGATCGGAACCCCAGTGTTTATGAGATAACACTTTCAGAAGGTTGAGTGCTCTATTTGCCTTAACTTTTAGTGCGTTTATATGGGAAAGGAAGTTGAGTTTTTGGTCAAATGTAACTCCTAAGAATTTGTATTCTTGTTTTACCGGAATCTCAATGTTGTTTAGCTTAAGAGCAGGGTCAGGGGTACAATCCGCGTTTTTGCGTGAAAGGAACTGCGGTAGTTTTTTGTGCCGAGAAACGAAAACCATTTTGGTCAGCCCATTTTGTAAGCTTATTGATTGTTATTTGCAGTTGCCTTTCACAGGATGATAGGCTGGAGGCCCGACAGGCGATCTGAAGATCGTCAACGTAGACGGAGTGCATGACTGTGGGAGGTATGACCTTGTTGATGGAGTTCATTTTGACTATGAAGAGTGTTGTACTCAAAATGCAACCTTGTGGCACGCCATTTTCTTGGACAAATACTCGAGAGAGTACTGTGCCGAGACGTACTTGAAATGTTCTATTAGAAAGGAAATCACATAAGCAGTTTAGCATTCTTCCACGAATCCCCATGTCTGCAAGGTCTCTAAGAATCCCGTATCGCCACGTCGTGTCATACGCCTTCTCTAAGTCGAAGAAAACCGCGAGACAGTACTGTTTGTGTAGAAATGCATCTCGTATTTCGTGTTCCAGTCTAACGAGATGGTCAGTGGTGGAACAGCCTTTTTTGTATCCACACTGGTGCGAGTCTATAAGCTGTGTTGATGTGAGAATGAAGGTGAGTCTAATGTTTATAATGCTCTCGTATGTTTTTGCCAGACAACTTGTTAATGCAATCGGCCTGTAGTTGCTCGGGGATGTTGGGGGTTTACCAGGTTTTAAGAGAGGTATGACTATCGCGTTTTTCCAATCTTCAGGTATTATGCCGGATTCCCATATTTTGTTGAAAAATTGGAGAAGAGCCTCCGCCGATGCTTGTGATAAGTGCGCCAACATTGTGTAGTGTACCCGGTCAGGCCCTGTTGCCGTTTTTTTACCGGCGGAAAGTACCCTGTGTAATTCGTGTAGTGTGAGAGGATGGTTGTAACATTCATTTGAGGCGGTAGCAGTGGGGAGTTTTTGTTTTTCAGCATTTTCTTTGTATTTAAGGAATGCATTGGTGTAATTCGCTGAGCATGATACATCGTAAAAGTGTTCGCCTAAAAGGTTGGCCTGGTCTTCTAGTGTTGTTTGTGTGTCTGGACTTGTAAGCAGTGGTATTGTGTACGATGAGTATTCTCCTCTGAACTTCCTCACCTGATCCCAGATATGTTTAGATGTGGCTGAACTATTAATGGATGATATGTATTTGTGCCAAGAACTCTTTTCTGCCTGCCTTCGGATATATCGTGCTTTAGCTTTCGCCTGTTTAAAACTTATGAGGTTGCTATAGGTCGGGTACCTCCGTAAGGTTCCCCAGGCCTTGTTTTGTTGCTTTTTTGGCTTCGGTGCACTCAGTTGTCCACCAGGGATTTAATTTCTTTCGTACAATCCCAGACGATTGCGGTATCGCCTTTTCCGCCGCTGAAATGATAGCGTCAGTGAACTTTTTGTTGAGTTCCTGAACAGAATGTTCGGGTGAAAAAATATGTTCAAGGTTTGCGTGATGTGTAAAAAGCGGCCAGTTTGCGAGTTGCAATTTCCACCGGCGTGGCTTGGTGGCCAGTGTTTGATACGATGGCATGAGTTTGATAATGGCGGGTTGGTGGTCGCTACCATATGAATTTTCCAGCACTTCCCATTTAAGATCGCTAAAAAGACACGGTGAACATAGGGCAAGATCTAAGCAGCTAAAAGTGCGTGAGGTTGGTGAGAAGTAGGTAAAAGCGCCGGAGTTCAAAAGGCAAATATCGTTTGACAAAACGAAATCTTCAACGATTTGCCCTCTTTGATCAGTTTTATCGCTACCCCAAAGGGTGGAATGAGCATTAAAATCCCCAACTAAAATAAATGGTTTTGGTAACTGTTCCAATAAATTTTCTAAGTTTTTAGTGGTGAAAAGGGTGTGAGGTGAAATATACAGCGAGCAGATGGTGACGGTCTTGTATGATAAAATGGTGACGGCTACGGCCTCGAAAGATGTGTTTATTTGGACATCTCGCGTGGGAATGCTGCCCTGTACTACTATGGCTACTCCTCCCCGAAAGACGGCTGCAATGTTCGCGGTCCTTTCGGGCAACTTTAAAGCCCTTTAGGAAATGATCATGCTTTGCACCAAGGTTTGTCTCTTGGAGGCAAAAAGCTACCGGTGAGAACTTGTTGATGATCTCCTTTACGTCACCTAAGTTATGAATTAAGCCTCTACAGTTCCAATGCACGATAAAAGCCATGATGAAATAAAATTAAGCAAATGTACTTCTGGGGATTGATCGGTTTAACTAAAAGATGATAGGTGACAATACTAAGAAATAGAAATAAAGAGGAATGCGATAACCATTACGGTTATCGCTTACTTATTGTGGTTACTGGGACCTTGTCCTTGTCCTGTTTGGCACGCTCGAGGGAGCGCTTGTCCTTCGGTGTCGATGACACCGGGGTTTTGTGGTCGATCTCCATTGCCTTGTCAGAGGCGCTGGCAGA
Organism: Rhipicephalus appendiculatus; assembly: GCA_030522465.1. Lineage (NCBI taxonomy): Eukaryota > Metazoa > Arthropoda > Arachnida > Ixodida > Ixodidae > Rhipicephalus > Rhipicephalus appendiculatus. Next base: position 5,372 of record JALIZH010029682.1, on the reverse strand, counting down.
TCGAGAGTGCGGCGCTGAGAAACGAATCTCAGGCCTTGGTACTCGATTGATTTTAGGGCCCAGGGAGACCGGAGTCTGCGGGCCCTTTGATGTGGATGGAGCAGCTGGCGCTGCTTCCTTTAAGGGGGGCGGCTGGAGTCACCACGGGACCACTGGGTGTGGTTGCGGTGGACTCCTGAGGCCTTTGTGACGCTGCCCCCGACTGCGTCACATCGGCGTAACTTCTGCGGAAAAGGTACGACAGCCGTTTTCGTGCTTCGCTGAATGATATCTTTTCTTTGACGGTCAGAGCGATCACTTCTTTTTCTTTTTTCCAACATGGGCATGACCGGGAATACGCTGGGTGTTCCCCGTCACAGTTAACACAGTGGGGTGAGGATGTGCAGTTTTCGGATTTGTGGTCGTTTGCGCTGCATTTTGCGCATGTTTCTTTGCCTCTGCATGAGTGCGAGGCGTGACCGAATCTTTGACATTTGAAACAGCGTCTGGGGTTGGGGATGTAGGGTCTGACATTGAGTTTTAAGTACCCAGCCTCGAGAGAGGTGGGCATTTCACTTGTTCCAAAGGTTAGTATAACGTGTTTGGTGGGCACTTCCTGATCATTGCGGCGGATTACTATTCTTTGGACTTTTATTACATTTTGGTCTTGGAAACCTTCGAGGAGCTCTTCGTCACTAAGGGCTAAGAAGTCTTCCTCGGAGATTACTCCCCTGCTGGTGTTTAGAGACCGATGGACTGAAATGGTGACAACTGTTTCTCCAATGCTGGTTAGTTGGGATAGCTTAGGCACTTGGTCTTTTTCGGTTAGTTCCAGGAGGAGATCACCGCTTGACATTTTGGATGCTTTGTATGTAGGTCCGATTTTTTCTTTTAGGCACTTGGCCACCAAAAATGGAGATAGCTTTCTTAGAGGTGTGCTTTCACTGTGGATGATGTGGTACTTCGGGAAGGTAACTTTTGTTTCTGTCGAGAAATGGAAACTTGCTTCGGTGCGGCCTCTCTTACGAGACCGATCAAGGACGGCGGATGTTTGTGAAGCCATAAAAATATGAATGTGTTCGGTAACAGCGGCGACCACCCACCACGGAGCCCAACAAGGGGACGCGGCTGGACTTGTTAAACAAGCCCTCCCGACGCCAGCCGTACGCTGTCACTATAACCCAATATAACTACCCAAGGTTGGGCACCTACACAAGGTTAACCCTTGCCGCCAGGAAAAGATAAGTAAACTGAAGAGAGGAGAGGACAGGAAAGATAAAAAGCAAGAGAAAGACGAAGATGAGGGGAGAAAGAGACAGGAAAAGGCGACTGCCGATTTCCCCTGGGTGGGTCAGCCCAGGGGGTGCCGTCTACGTGAAGCTGGGGCCAAAGGGGTGTGTTGCCTCAGCCGGGGGGCCTTAAAGGTCCAATCACCCGGCGTCAGCTCAACCCCCAGGATCCCCTTTTCCCCGGACACGGCTCAGCCATGCACGGCGAGGCATGGGAAGGGGTAGAAACCCCCCGTTAGCTCGGGTCCGTGGTGTCGCCACACACCAAACGCCTGCTTTCGCAGACGCCCCCTGCGGGGCTCGCGCTACGAGTGAACTCGGCTTTGCCGTATTCCATGCTGATGTGGAATAAAGTGCCACAGATGTTTCGCTGATTGCGTGTCGTGCGTTATAACAGTGGCGACGAGGACAACAAGGACCTCAACGAGTCCTGGACCCGCAGAGCCATGAGTGTGGGACGGCCACCAGTGTGAAGGAACGTGGTCAACGTTCCGAGTTCGCCTCGAAGCCTACTTCGAAGCACAAGACATCACGGACGCGACGAAGCGACGAGCGGTGTTAGTGGCCTCGCTACCGGACAGCGCGATTTGAGTGATCCAGGGACGTTGCCATCCGAGCGAAATCAACGCACTCAGCTACGACGACGCCGTGAAGCACCTTGAGGAGTACTACGCCCCGGAGGTCAACGAAATAGCGGCAAGTTATGCTTTCTTCACGCGATCACAGCAAAAAGGAGAGAGTGTACAGGAATTTATTGCCGAAATATGGCGGCTGGCAGAAAAATGCAATTTCGGATCGTCTCTCGAACGCATGCTGCTAGACCGAATCGTGTGTGGAGTCTCAGATGAAGATGTGAGACGACACCTGCTGACATTGAGGAAGCTAACACTTACGGAAGCAGAGGATTTCGCTATCTCAGCCCAAAACGCTGCCGCTAATGCTAGAAGCATGCAATCTACGGGTCAGAGTAGCATCCACTTCATGCGGCCGCAGAATCGGCCAAGAAAAGGGCAACCGAAGGCCGAAAGCATGACATCTTGCCATAGGTGTGGCAGTGAAGCTCACTCGAACGAGCAGTGCTATCACGTCCGTACGGTATGCCGCCGGTGTGGTAAACGAGGACATCTCGCTCGAATGTGCCGAGGACAAACTCAGTGGAAGCCCCCGTGGTGCTTACGCCCTTTCGGCAGCATCTGACGATAGCTCGGAAGATGAGAAGAAACTCTACACTATAGTGGCTCATAAAACGACTGATGGCCGCATGGTTAAGCCAATTTTCAAGGAAATTACTTGGGATGGTGTGCCTGTTACTATGTTGATCGACACGGGGTCACCTGTGAGGTGTTATCTCAATGAGCCTGTTCAAGCAGAATCAAAGCAGATGGCCGCCTCCCAGCAGCACCACTCTCAGACTGTCGTGTTTTTTGGGAGAACTTCCAGTGGTTGGAGAATTGCACATGAAAGCAACCTGTGAGGGACACGACGTACAGGGCACCCTGGTTATCGTTGATACGCCTGGACCAGCGCTATGCGGAAGAGATACGATCAAGGCGTTTAACAACTGTGGAGTAGCCATGATTATTCCAAATGTCGTCGCAAACCTCAACACGCGCAAGGAAGATCGCACAAGCCAGCAACTTCAGAACTTGCTCACAGAGTTTGAAGATGTGTTTTCGCCGGGTTTAGGACTATACAAAGGTCCACCTGTGAAGCTGATCCTGAAGGAAAACGCCACGCCCCGCTTTTTGCAAAAGCACGTACGGTGCCATATGCTTTGACAACCAAGGTGTCTGATGCTTTGGACCGATTAGTGGCAGACGGCGTTATATCACCGGTTATGGCAGCAGAATGGGCGACGCCGGTGGTTCCAGTCGTTAAAACTGATGCGTCCATTCGACTATGTGGGGATTTTCGGATGACAGTGAACGTGGCCACCGTGACTGAGCAGTACCCATTACCTCGTGTGGACGACATTTTTGCAAGATTGAATGGCGGGGAAGTATTCAGTACATTGGATTTGACTCAAGCGTACAACCAGCTGCCCCTGGATGACGAGGCCAAGAAGCTGACTGTCATAAACACTCACAAGGGCCTATTTTGCTTCAATAGGCTGGAATTAGCTCAGCTCCGGCCATCTTCCAGAGGCATATGGATTCCCTGTTCAAGGATCTTCCGGGGTGTACAAGCCTATCTGGATGACATCATAGTGGCCGAAAAGCGCAATGATACTTCATTGCTAAAGCAAGTCCTGCAGCGCTTACGTGACTATGGGCTCAGGCTAAACATCAAGAAATGCAAATTCAGACAAGAAGAAGTCACCTTCCTGGGACATCGAGTGGATGCTAATGGGCTCAAACCGAAGGAGGACAACACTGAAGCAGTTCTCCAAGCACCGGTCCCCAAGTCGGTGAGCGAACTGAAATCTTTCTTGGGCTTAATCAATTATTATGCCAAATTTTTGCCGAACCTTTCCACAGTACTTGCCCCATCATACAATCTGCTAACTAAGGGGAGCTACGTGGAAATGGCAACAGGTACATGACGAAGCGGTTCGGAAGGTTAAGCAGGCCATACAAGCGTCAAAAGTTTTTGGCACACTTTGACCCTAAGAAACCTTTGAAGTTGGAATGTGGTGCTTCATCTGTAGGAGTGGGGGCAGTACTTTCCCATCGCATCAATGGCACGGACTATCCGATAGGATTTCGCTCCAGAACTCTGTCCAAAGCAGAACGAAACTACTCTCAGCTAGAAAAGGAAGCGTTGGCCCTTGTATTCGGCGTGACGCGATTTAAGGACTACTTATATGGCAATCACTTTGTTTTGGTGACCGACCATAAACCCCTGACGGGTTTGTTTAACCCAGGAAAAGCCATTCCTCCCATGGCTGCGGCAAGAATTCAGAGGTGGGCACTTCTCTTGGACAATTACCATTACACATTGCAGTATCGCAGGGGAACAGAAAACTCGAATGCTGATGCCTTAAGTCGCCTGCCATTACCAAACAAACTACACGATACCAGCACAGAAGATCCGCCAGAGTATGTTCTGTACTCGGAATGCTTGGAGAAAAAGGCGATTAGTGTCAGAGATGTGGCACATTTTACAGAAACGGATCCTGTGCTACAGCAAGTGAAATTTTGGATTAAGAAAGGCTGGCCGAAATTTTTGTCTGAAGAGCAGATCCGCTTCCGGCCGTACTTCAGTAAGAAGGCTGAGCTCACTTACTACCAAGACTTAGTCTACTGGGGACACCGCATCGTGCTTCCCACCGCTCTAAACCGACGCATCTTGGACTTGCTCCATGAAACGCACCCAGGCATGGCGACCATGAAGAACATTGCAAGATCCCTGTTTTGGTTTCCGGGGGTAGACGGTGAGATCGAGCGATTGGCGCGTGAATGTCCTGCTTGCGTACAGGCTACAGCGATGCCTCCAGCGCAAACACCTGTGCCATGGCCCACGACGGGAGAAAAATGGAGCCGGTTGCACGCTGACTATGCAGGGTCCTATCGAAGGACACATGAAACTGGTAGTCGTGGATTCTGAAACGAAGTGGATAGAAGCAGTCCCAACGAAATCTGCAACAGCAGAAGTGACAGTGGAAGCTCTCAGGGCGATGTTTGCAAGGTTCGGTCTACCTCGTACTCTTGTGACGGATAACGGACCTCAGTTCACGGGTTTCCACTTCCGCAATTTTTAGCTCAGAACCAAGTAAAACACTTGACTACAGCGCCCTATCATCCACAATCAAATGGTTTAGCGGAGCGGGCCGTAAGAACGTTGAAGGAAGGCTTGAAGAAAAACGAAGACATTCCGCTACAAACTCGAATATCAAGACTTCTGTTCCGTTATCGCCGCACGCCAGTGAAGGAGGGCAAGTCACCAGCGGAGCTCTTGCTGGGATATCAAATACGAACAAAACTCGACTGCATTGTGCCGACCACCCAGGCTGTAAAAGCAAAGCCGTGCAATGAACGTGAACAGCGATGGCAGGTTGGACAGCGTACTTGGACTCGAAAGTTCCGGCTACGGAAAAAGTGGATACCAGGTATCGTGCGTGACCAGCAGGGAAAGCGCATGGTCACAGTGGACACGACTCAGGGA
>JALIZH010029681.1:0-17952 GCA_030522465.1 Rhipicephalus appendiculatus | reverse complement strand
GCCAGGCCTGCGCAGAACGCGCAGCACAGTCACAGCGAAAGCTGGGAGAGCGGCCTTTCTGAACCTCTTTAAACACTTTTGGGGCAACTACTACAAGCGCAATTGCATGGTACCCACTACGCCATAAATCATCATAATTTTTGCGTAGTGGGTAAGCGTCTACTATGCCATTATTCGTCATCCTTCGGAAAAGTGCGGTACCCGCTACACTCTGTGGCTGACGACGATGAAGAATTATGCCTCAGGCTTTTGTAATGGGTTGGAGCATTGAACGACCCACTCGTTACGCAATTCGCATTGTGTGACGCCTGGTTCTTACTTTACTGCTGTAAAATGCTTTACAACACACGTTAACGCGATTCCTTACCCGACATGAAGCCTGCATAGGGTCAGTTTGCACCACAGTTTCAAGCAGCGGGGTAGCTCAGGGGGTAGAGTGCTGGGCTGCCACGCAGAGGACACGGGTTCGATTCCCGTTCTGTCACTGGTGTTTTTTTATTTATATTTTTCTTATTTCGTGCGATATTGGTTACGGACACCGGCGGCGGCGGCGGCGGACAACTACGGCGCAGAAACGACCCTTGTTGTCAGTGGCGTAGCCAAGGGGGGTTGGGGGGTTCAAATCCTCCCCGAAATTTTTTCAGTTTTGCTTGCGTATATATGCAAGCACACATACAAACGCACGCACGAACATACATAAAGTATGGTTGAACCCCCCCCCCCCCCCCGAAAAAAAGTTTCTGGCTACGCTACTGCTTGTTGTGATCTCATAACAGCTTTCGCTGTAAAAAAGTGCTGTTGACCCATTTCAGTGCGTATTCCACAAGGGCAAGCATACGTGCCGATGTACCGTTCGTCTAATTGTAAATAAAAATGTTGTCCCCTGTTCTGACTTTTTAAATGCGACGCATTTCTTAGCGAGCCTTGGTGGCTTTGAGCGTATCTATCTATCTATCTATCTATCTATCTATCTATCTATCTATCTATCTATCTATCTATCTATCTATCTATCTATCTATCTGTCTATATCTGTCTGTCTCTATCTATCTATCTATCTATCTATCTATCTATCTATCTATCTATCCAGACGCCTACGACTTTCTGCTCTCCTGACCGTAATCTTTGACGGGATGTATACCCAAATTGGTATCGCGTAACATGACTGTATGACCAGCATAAATGACTAGTCATATCATGAAAATCATGACATTTTTATAATGAAGGGCATGGTTCTTGGTGCTCTTGTGGCCCTTTCATTACCTTGATATATACCAAAATTGGTATGACGGGTCATTTCTGTATGACTAAAATAAATGACAGGTGGGAATATGAAAATCATGATAAGCGTGTCATGTAAAGCACGAATTGCATGCCACGCTCATGGTGCGATCATGGGCAGATCACTAGCTTTATATACACCCAATTTGGTATTGCGCGACGTGACTGTATGACGAACATGAATGACAGGGGCTAATATAAAAACCATGAGATTCATGCCATCTAAAGCATGATATGCATGCTACAGTCCTCATGCGCTCGCGGTCCTTTCACTAGCTTGATACACAACAACATTGGTTTTGCGCTACGTGATTGTATGACGAACATAAAAAAATCGCTAATCGTAATCCACGAAGTGAATGATGATGAGTGGGCGAAGCTCGATCTTTTTCATCCATGGCAGGAAGAGAATGTGTGGTCTGGAACGCGCTTATACTTCATGGTCATCAGCGTGATCGTTATCATGTGTAGTGGGTACATTCCACTATACTGGAGCGCGCTTATACTTCATCGTTATCACTTGTGGTGGGTACATTCCACTATACTGCGTCATCGTCACCTTTAACATGTGGAGTGGGTACATTCCACTATACGTGGCTACCTGCCTACTACAACTACAACTACAGAGGAGGGACAGACCCACACCTTAAGGAGCTTCGCCCCCTAAAACGGCCAGGCCTGCGCGGAACGCGCAGCACAGTCACAGCGAAAGCTGGAAGAGCGGCCTGTCTAGAGCTTTCTTAAACACTCTTGTGACAACTACGACAAGCTCACTTGCATGGTACCCACTACGCCATAAATCATCATATTTTTGTGTAGTGGAGAAGCGTCCACTGTGCAATTATTCGTCATGCTTCCGAAATGCGCGGTACCCGCTACACACTTGTAACGCATTATGCGCATTTTGTTGATGCTGTGGCTGACGACGATGAAGAATTATGCTTGAGACTTTTGTAATGGGTTTTCGTAATTTTGGTGTATAGCAAGCTAGCCAACTGCGCTCGCGGCTAGCTGGCTAGCTTGCTATACACCAAAATAAGTTTTGCCCCACGTGATTCTCTAACGAACATAAATGATAGGTAGTAGGAAGAAAATCATGACATGCATTTTGTTTACGGCATGTTTACATACAATACTCATGGTGCGCTCGCGGCCATTTCGCTAGCTTGATATACACTGAAATTGGTATTGCGCAACGTGACTGTATCACAAATATAAATGACAGGTGGTAATAGGAAAATCATGAGATTCATGTCAAGTACAGTTTGACTTGCATGCCACAGTCATGGTGTATTCCAGGCCGTTTCGATAGCTTGATACACACCAAAATTGGTATTGCGCGACGTGACAATCTGACGAACATAAATGGCAGGTGGTAGCAGTAAAATCATGACATGCATGTCATTTACGGCATGTATGCATGCCACGCTCATGGTGCGCTCGCGACCGTTTCGCTTGTTTGACATACACCAAAACTGGTTTTGCGCGCGTTGACTGTATCACGAACATAAAGAACTAGCGGTATTATGAAAACCATGATATTCATATTGTGTACACCATGCCCTCCATGCTATACTCATGACACATTCACGACCGTTTCGCTAGCTTGATACATGTCCAGGAATTCTGGACATCGATAACTAGCGCCATCTGTTGTGTTCGCTGCTAAGTGGCAGCGTCACTCAATGGGCAATGACATTTAAACACTTATTGATGCGTAACGCAGCAGTATAAGCTTGAATCACTCCGTATATATATTCTGCGCGTCATCATCTCACAACGACAGAAAGTTGGTGTCATTGTGAGACGGCAACCTTATTGCTATGAAATTTCTGGGTTAGAGAACAACTTTTATGCGCTATGTGAGACTCCATGCGAGATAATTTAAACATTTATATATGAACAACGCGCATTCACCAGGTTAAATCACTGAAGTAACAAAATCTAGATGACTCAAGCATCGTACCTGTGAAGTTTCGATGATATCGGCAAAGTTCCTGAGGTTCGACTGGCACTTTTGTAAAAAAAAAAAAAAAGGTAAACTTGGCCTTTAAGACTTGAACGCAATAGTGCTATCCTGTCCCTAGAGCGTACTTTAATCACTTAGTGCATACTATGTAATGGGCAGCGTGCTTTAAAACCACGAGAAATTATACGCATTAAATGTTTTTGAACTTGCTGTGTGCCCACTGCGGGTCCACAGGGAATACGCAGTAACGCGTGTGGCTTTTGTAATGTGTAATATTCACATGTTCTGACGCCCGATGACACTGTACGCTTGTACCACGCAGTATTACTGCGATATTACATGTTTTATTGTGACGCCAGTATACAGGACGCGTGTGTTTGTGAAGCATGAATATTATTTTCACTGCATTTCGAAGCAGATGAAGTTATTTTTGCTGTACTTCGAAGCAGACGCGTGGCTGTGTGGTAGAACACCTGTTTGCCACGCGGACGGTTTCCGGGTTCGGTCCTCAATCGGACCCGGAAATTTTTATTATTAGATGCGAAGCAGCTCTTTGACTAGCCTGTGTAACGCTGTCCCTCCGTGCGTGCGTACGAACGCGCCACAACGCGCTCCCCTTGCCGCAGGTGTTGGAGCGGTGCCAAGTAGGTCACACCGCAGCTGCGCGTTGACGTCACGCTCCGCTCGCAGTGCGCGCTGACGTCACTCTCTCCCTCGCCAGCCGCGCGCTCGCCGCAGCGCCCGTAGCTGCCGCCTGACGCGCGCCTAACGTACGCGTTGAAACATGTCTGTACGTGTCACCTCTCTCTCGCTTCACCCTTTCCACCGCTCCCATGCGCAACGCTGCCGCTTCGCATCCCATCAGGGTTCCCTTTGGGAAGATGGTGTAAATTTTTTAGATGCGAAGCATCTTATGCTCGGGGCTTTGTCCGTCCCTCCCGCGTCCCGCGTCCGGCCACTTTCATGGAGTAGGGAAACACCCATTATGCGAACCAGAACACTGTAGTAATATGAAGGCCGTCAACCACTACTACAGTCATCAGAGTCATGGCCGAGAGCACAAAGAGGCTGCTTAGCAATGGCTAGGCAGGTGTCTGTCGCCCAGGTTGACCCCATTCCCTGATCTTGCTTTAATGTGTTTGGAGGGGGCTTAGTCCGTCCCTCCTTCCCGCGTCCCACAGGGCATGCGCGTCCCCTCCCCCCTCGCTCTCTTACGACCACCCCCTTTCTCTACTCTAGGAATCCTCTACTCTACAGAGCGGCCCCCGCGTCCCACACCACCCACAGCGCATGCGCATCCCCCTCTCCTACGCTCAACCCCTTTCTCTACTCTAGGAATCATCTACTCTACGGAGTGGCACCCGCGTCCCACATCCCCACAGCGCATGCGCGTCCTCTCTCCTCTAGGACTCCTCTACTCTACGGAGCAGCTCCGGCGTCCCACAGGGCATGCGCGTCCTCTCCCCCTCTCTCCTCTTGGAATCCTCTATGCTACGGAGCGGCTCCCGCGTCCCACACCTCCACAGCGCATGCGCGTCCCCTCCCCCCCCTCTCTCCTCTCCTACGGTCTCGCGTCCTCTCCTCTAGGAATCCTCTACGGAGTGGCGCGCGCAACAGGTGGTGTGACAGCTACATACTCCGCTGGGGGGCGCCACGGTAGTTCCGCGGTATGAAAATGACGGAGCGCGCGCGCCTCATTCTCTCTCCTGTGCAGCGACGCGATGAGCGCCCGGACCGCTGCCGTGAAATGAGAGTGGCGACGCTCCTCCCGCTCAAGCTAATGTACTCCCCGCTGCTTCGCATCCACACATGGTTCCCTTTAGCGGGAGATGGGGAATTTTTTTTTATTTGCATATTTCTCGATTTTTTAAGTCACGGACAAGGTGATGATTTTTATCTCACAACCAACGACGCCAACGCCGACACCAACGCCGGAATTTCTGCGAAACGAGCTCTTTAACGCTATCGCGTTAAAAGTGCACTGCAGTGAAACCACCTTTATAGGGGCACACGCGCTTAATAGTGCTTTCGCTTACCCCAAACGTAAAATTTTCACACCTCTTCTATATAAGGTAGTTTTTCTTGAATCTTCTTAATATACGCAGGGCATGAATACTTTGTACATCTTCCGTTGATAATTATAAATCACACGCCTCAGGTTAATTAGAGTGAACTATTAAAGATGAGAATAGGTCTTCGTATTCGAAAGTAAGATGTAACAATCCACAAGACACATTCATATACATACGAATTTTCCTCTATAATAATAATAATATCTAGGGTTTAACGTCCCAAAACCACACTATGATTATGAGAGACGCCGTAGAGGAGGGCTCCGGAAATTTGGACCATCTGGTGTTCTTTTAACGTGCACTGACATCGCACAGTACACGGGCCTCTACCATTTCGCCTCCATCGAAATGCGACCGCCGCGGCCGGGATCGAACCCGCGACCTTCGGGCACCCCTAACTAGCCGAGCACCCTAACCCTAGCCGAGCACCCTAACCGCTATACCACCGCTATAAGGTATAGGTAATCAATTGTAGTGTTTAATTTAACAATTAATTTGATACTTATGGAGGAAAGCTGTCAGTATAGTAGGACATAATAAATTTGTATTGTGAGGCAACGTTCATGATCCTCAAGACTCTTCTTTATTGTGTCGATTATGAGCACAACCAAAACCCAAGCGGTGATGATGATTATCCACAGATGAGAAGATGAAGCGCATAAATAAGGCTCACACTAATTTTCCCCGCGAGCGCGAGCGGCCGGCCCGGCCGAGACTTAGGCGGGAAAAGTACGGTGAACGAGTGGTTTGAGACGCGATACGTGAACTATCTCAGAAGCACGGCAACGACGGTCCGAGGAAACCTCGACGGGAGTGACAAGGTAGTTCTTTGGGGATGTTCGTTCACGAACAACGTAAGGCCCGAGAAAATGTGATTGAAGCTTCTCACACAATCCGGGAGTACGAACAGGCGTACAAAGTAGTACTTCATCTCCAGGACGGAAGGTGATGTCTCGATGAAAGCTGTCATAACGTTGCTTGCGGTCTTGTTGAATGTCCTCCGTTTTGAGCCGGGCACGTTGCGACAGCCATCAAGCTTTAGAGACGAAATGTGCTGGCGTAGTTGTAAAGCTTTTCATCGTTACATTGAAGAATGCGGCGTCGATGGTGAACGTCAGTGCATGACCATAGACGAGGTAAAAAGGTGAATATACGGTAGTTCGTTGGACATCGGTGTTGCGTGCAAACCTCACGAACGGCAAGATTCTGTCCCAGTTATCGTGGTTTGGTCTAATGTACATTGATATCATGACGGTTAGAGTCCGACGGAATCGCTCTGTCAGGCCATTTGTTTGTGGGTGGCAGGCTGATGTCGTCTTATGAACTGTGCCACAAGCTTTTAGGACTTCTTCAAGAATCGTGGACAAAAAACGCCTTGCCTCGATCACGCGAGGTGCACCATGACGCAATGGCTTCCAAAATGAAGGCGGCAACGTCTGACGCAGAACTAGTGCGTAGACACCTGCATTACATTTCAGTGGCTACCTAGGCACGGTGGCATCATCTGAAATGAACGGACCGATCAAGCTGTCCGTTCAGCCCATACAGAGGACCGCGACCTGTCGATACCTCTTTCAAGGACAGACGCTGTTCGGAAGCTGCGGATGATCGCTCGCCATTGCAACACATCTAATTAAAATGAGCCACATTTCATGCATGCACGATCGCACTCCCTCGATCCCACGGAAGCCTTAGATTCCAGAAAAGATTCGCCGTGATGACGCTACCGTTCTGTGTAGATTATGACTGGGCGTTACGTTTACCCAGGCGTATGCGTTCCGTATAGGGATGGCCAACACCGCCGCCTGTTAGCATTGCGGCGACGAAGAAACAATTCGACGTGATCTGTGTGACTGTCCGGAATATGCCACACAGAGATAAACTCTTTGTCAGGCTTTGAACAAGATAGCCGACCAGGCCATATCTGGATAAAGACAGTTACGACATCGTTCAGACCTAACATCGCAGATGAAGGCCTTACAAGCACTATTAGGCTTCCTGCGATCTGCTGGCCTATCAGAACGAATATGAGCGGTACGTTCTGGTGTTTGTGTGTGTGTGTGTGTGTGTGTGTGTGTGTGTGTGTGTGTGTGTGTGTGTGTGTGTGTGTGTGTGTGTGTGTGTGTATTGTGTGTGGCTGCAATTTTCTTCCGTATCATTTGTTTTCCTGTCTCTCTGTCTCTTTGAACCCCCTATTCCCCAACCCCGGTGCATGGTAGCATGCCAGATACTACCTTCTGGTTAACATCCCTGCCTTCCAGTTCTCTTTATCTCTAGCTCTCTGCGTACCATGTGAGATGATCGATGGCTGTGACAATCCAGCGATGGCCTGATGGCGTTACGGCAGTGGTCCGACCAGGTCTATTCCGACCATGGCAAAATGTGTTTCAAGACATCGGATGGGTTGTAACTGGCCAGCAGGAGGTTGAAGTTGGTCTTTTCCGGCGTTTACAAAGTGTGCAAGAAGTGACATACTTGGCCACAAATGTAGAAAGACCAGGCCAGAAGAAACGGGCCCTAACGTGGTTCTATGGCTTGTGAAAACCCAAGTGGCCAGCAGATTGATAGTCGTGCAGTGCTTCGAGAACTTGTTTACGCAGTGAACGAGTAAGTACTGGCACCCACCGATGCCCATTGGTACTGTAAGCAATGCGCTGAAGCACAATGTTCTCCAGCTTGAACTGCCTTAGCTGACAATGTACTCTGGCATTAGGTGGAGCAGCCGTGCCATTGAGGTATCCGATGATGCAGTTTATAGGGGTCGTCACGCTGACACCCGGCAAACTGAGCGCAGCGGTTGGGAGATGGCGACTCCGCAACTGCCAGGGTGAATAACTTGAATGAAGATGAAGCCGCTTGATCACCTGTGGGTCAATGAGGGTGCGTGGTCGGAGATCAAAGTGACAGAGGGCAGTAAGAGAGAGCGTCGGCATAGATGATGTTTGCAAGACTTGTACACTACGTCGTGTGTAGTCTTGCAAACAAAGTATCCATCAACCGAGGCGCACAGACAAATTTTTAGCGAGGACAACCAGCATAGAGCGTGATGATCGCTAATCAAAGTGAAGTGGCGTCCAAAAGATATGGTCGAAATTTCTGTATGGCCCAATCTACTGCGAGACATTTCTGTTCTGTTACCGAGTAGTTCTGCTCCGCAGGTGTTAGTGCGCGACTGGGTTATACACCGACTCGCTCTCGTGCAATGTGGTCGCGCTGGAGGAGGACAGCATCGATTCCATGGCCGCTGGCATCTGTGTGCAGAAAAGTGGGTGCACATTCGTCGATGTGACGGAAGACGGGGTCTGATGTTAAGGTACGTTCAAGGGCTTGAAAGCACACTCGCAGTCATCAGTCCAAACGAAGGGCGTTCCCGACGTCAGAAGCTTGTGTAATGACCCCGCAATGGCAGCAAACTGACTGATGAAGCGGGGAAGTACGACGCCTGGCCAAGGAAATTTCGGAAATGTTTTTGATTGTCTGGACGAGGCATACGAATCACGGCAGCAATCTTGTCCGTGTCGGGTCGAACGTCATCTCTGCCGCAAAGGTGGCCGAGAACTTTGATGTTTTTACTGGCGACGTGGCACTTATTTGTATTGAGTTTAAGTCCAGCGTTCGACGTGCATGTTAAAACTGCGTCCAAACGCTGAAGGTGCTGAGGAAAAGTGGAAGAAAAAAATCACAGCATATCCACAAACTGAATGATGATGAGTAGGCAAAGCTGCCGGGGATCATTCGGGTAACCATGAATCTCCCCGTACATTGCCCACTCGATCATGCAAAGACATGACACGTCGTGAAGAGAGCCCTCGCCGCCTCTGGATCGGCTTGCCGGCATGCCGTGCCGCTGCAGCTGCGCGAGCCCTCGCCGCCTCTGGATCAGCTTGCCGACGCTGCCGTGCCGCTGCAGCTTCGCGAGCCCTCAACCCTGGCCAGCTTGCCGGCGCTGCCGTGCCGCTGCAGCTTCACGAGCCCGCAAATCTGGATGCGCTTGTCTGCGTCGCCGGGGCCTACTTCTCTCTCGCACAACTTGAGAGATCGCGCTGCAGCCTTTTTGCGAGCCCCTCGCTCCGCCGCAACCTTGTCTTCTTAGTTGTTAATAGCAGTAGAAGGTAGTAGTAGTATCGAAGCGCACTGAGTGACGACCATCGAAAGAGAGAGGAAGCGCGTTGAGAGTGGAGCAAGCACACCCCGGATAGTAGAGCGAGCGCCGCAGAGCCATCTAGTGGGCGCCATGCAAATCAAATGAGAGCACAGGTGCACCTCTGGGGGGAGCGGCGAGTACTAGCGTGGCTACCGCCGGGGGGTGTGATGGTAAGCCTCGACCTTAAGGAGCTTCGCCCCTAAAAGTAGAATGTGCTCTGGAACGCGCTTATTGTTCATAGTCATCGGCGTCATCGCCATGGCGTATACTGGTTACCTTGCATGTGCTGTGCCGTGATGGCAGCGTCATCGTCATCGCGCTAGCGTGGCTAAACATTCTAGTACACTCTAGCTACACCGCACTCCGTGCTACACCGAGTGACACCTGGGGGAGTGATGGACAAGCCTCGACATTAAAGAGCTTCGCCCCTAAAATAACAATGTGCACTTGAGACCACGTAAAACAGTACCTATCACGCGTTCGAATGTTGCAGAAGCGTTGCATAATTCAAAAAAGCATTACGATGAACTCATACAGCCCGTCCGGCGTTGCAAAGGCTGTCTTCTCCTTGCCTGCTTTGTGTATTGCTATTTGCCAATATTCAGACCAGAGGTCAAGACTGGAGAGAAACTCAGCACCTTGAAGGGAGTCGGGAGCATAGTCGATGCGTGACAACGGATATACGTCTTTTTTGTGATATTATTAAGCGCTCTGCAATCAAGACAAAAACGTACAGAGCCATCCTTTTTCCGGACCAACACCACAGGAGATGACCAAGTGCTGGACGAAGGCCGGATGACGTCGCGTTTGAGCATGTCGCTGACGTCCTCCTCAATGATTGGTCGTTCCGCCGAAGACACACGGTATCGGCGGCGGCGTGCAATGGAGCTGTCATCGGTTTCGATGTGGTGCACTGCAACGGACGGTTGGCCCAGGACCTTGAAATGTATATCAGACGAAAGGCTGTGCTTTTGAAGAAGGGCTAAAAAGTCTCTGTTTTGCTCAGCAGTGAGGCGGGGATTGATGGTAGCATTTAAAGCAGTGGTGGCAGCCTTAGGACCAGTTGAAGCACACAAAGGGGGTGATCCTGCGTGAAGGGAAACCAACGACAAAGGCTCGGTGTAATCGAAGTAACAGCAGTGCCCAGGGGCAACATCACTGGCGAAGAAGTTGGGTTAGGTGCGGTGACCAACGCTCTACCGTCGTTACACCGCACAAGGCCAGGTGGGATGGTAAGCGGCGTAGCTTTGGAGCGCCCGCATGGTGCAATGAACACGTCGCCGTTGACCATAGCATTAGAAGCAAGCGTAATATTATTCTCGTCTCCTGGTGAAATGAAAAAATACACCATCTCCCGCTAATGGGAACCATGTGTAGATGTGAAGTGAAGCGGGCACTAACGCTTACACTGGCGGCGGCGTTGACGCTGGCGCTCATCGCAGCGTTGCGCAGGAGAGAAAACTGGGGAGGCGCAAAGCACGCAGTGATGGAGCGTTGTTTCCTACTGGAACATGCCAATCGCTGCTAATGGGCAATGAGAGACAGAAGACTCCGACTGGAAACAGAGACCCGCAGTCCGCTTTTAGTTAGCGCGCACGCTGCGAATTTGTAATGTTCAACAACGCACAGGGAGAAATCTCCCACCGGCACCACCTTGCAGGTCAAGATCCATTGCCATATATGCGGAGTGGCCAGTGAACGGTTGCGCAGCGCGAGCGTCGGTTTTTCAACAAAGAAACTCGCTAGCAGACGCTGCCTGCGTCGGCGTCGCGAGGCGAGAGAGGGAGAGCGTAGGAAAGGAGAGAGAAAGGGGACGCGCATGCGCAGTGGGAGTATGGACGCCGCGGGCAGGGATACCTAGAGGGGGCAGCCTAAGAGAGAGGAGAGAGGGGGGACGCGCTTGCGCAGTGGGAGTGTGGTTGCCGCGGGGAGGGATGCCTAGAGGAGAGAGAGGGGGAGGAGGTTTTTTATTTTTATTTTTTTGAAAGGGCTTGCGCATGCGCAGTAAGGGAGGCCACGCGGCACACCACCACCACCACCACCACCGGATTAAGCTTCGCCATAAGATGCTTCGCATCTAATAACCAGCGGCAGTGACGAAACACCGCAAGCTTTGAGGGTCGACATCGGATGTACACTTGCTCTCTGTCAAATGAATTACTTGCTGACGACACGATATGAAAGGTGACGCTGAAGAAAGGAAGTCCGATGCCAAGATGAGTGCGTGAGTGCATGTAGGGGAGCACAACAAACTGAATATGATGAATGATGCCATCAATGAAAACGCGCACTGTACAAACGCTGGAAGTTCGAATAAAACATCCGCCAGCGCAGCGAAGCGGAGGGCCATCATATGGTGTCTTAAATGTTCTCAAACGGGAACACAAGTCTGCATTAATTACGGAAAGTGATGCGCCTGTGTTCATCAGTACCTCAGTCCGTACAACTTCAACATACACCAACAAGACATTTGAAGGGTGGTGCGGAGGAGTTTTATACAGTTCGAAAGATGCAGCTTCCCCTCCCGAAGCTGCACTATTTAATTTTCCAGTCGATGGTCAGGAGTCGAAGTAGCTGGTCGAAGTGGGAAAGAGGAGCGCCGCATCAGTGAAGGGGAGCGACGACGCGGGAAGTGGGAAGTACCAACTGCGTCGAAGTTCTGCGGAGACTGCGACCGACGCGGCCTGTTCTCGTGCGGGCGACGATATTGCGTTCCAGTGGTGTAAAACTCGTGCCGTTGAAGGTCTTCGTAGCCTCGTCTTTCGTCTTGGTGATGGCGTCGGCAAAATCTTGAAATATGGCCACGAATGCCGCAATACAAGCAAATCGGCCGCGGAGTGCGCCAGGCGTTGTAAGGCTGGGCTCGTGGTGTGAGTGAGTTGAGTGGACCGTTTACTCCCAGGCGTCTGTAGCAGTAGTGGTGTTTGCTGTGGCGGTGGTGTCATAGCAGCAATCTGAGCATAAGTTGGCATTGGCGCGGGATGCAGGCTCGGAACATGCGTGCCGGTCCTCGACACCAGTTCCTCTCTCAGGACCTCACGTAGATTGGCAGCAGGTGGTGTCGTACAAATATGATGGCACGGCGAAACCTGTGCATGGAGTTCCTCTCGATGATCGAGCGGATGAATGCACGCAGCTCTGTGTAGTTGCTTGATCTCATGTCAGACATGTGAGGTTGAAACCGTGTAGTCTGAAGCTCATCAAGGCGCTGACAGGTAGCGACAATATCGGCTGTGGTCTTGGGATTCTGCACCACAACCGCATTGAAAGCGACAGTCCCAATACCTTTGAGCACGTGGCGCACACGGTCATTCTCCGCCAGAGCTGTCGACGCGGCGGTAGAGGGCGAATACGTCTTTGATGTAAAGTGTAAGGCTCGCCGGTGTGTTGAACACGCCCAGGAAGCCTTTTCGCGATATCCGAGAGCATAGACGAGTTGGCAAAAATCTGGCGTAGCTGAAGTGTAAAAGAGGGTCTCATTCGGGAAATCTGTCGCGCGTTTGAAAAACGATGTCTTTGCGACGCATGCGAGGTAGAATGCAACGTGGGTGAGTTTCGCAGGCTCATCCCAGTGGTTGATAGTACTCACGCGGTCATACTCCTGGAGCCAATCTTCAACATCCTCACTACGAAGCCCATTGAACATCGGTGGATCCTTTTGAGGGTTGGTGACCATCCAAGAAGGGTTTGTTGTCGGGCTGAACAATGACAAAGCTGCCGTGCTGGGCTCTTCGTCTTGTGACATTCCCAAATGGAGGTGGCATAAGCGGCCTCCTGAACAGAGCTCCAGTGATGTGTTCTAGACGAAGCTGGAGGGGTTTCTGAGAGCGCGAGAGGATTGAGGGACCGGACAGCATTCTCCACCACTTCTGAAGCAACGTTTAGGACCCTCAAGACTCTTCTTTATTCTCTCGAGTATGAGGAGGAGGAAGAGGAGGAAGGAAAAGAATGAAATGCAGGGAGGTCAACCAGACGCGCGTCCGGTATGCTACCCTGCACTGGGGGGAAGGGCTCAAGGTATCAAAGAAAAGAAAGAAAGACGAAGGAAGAAAGCAACATCAGTGCACATGTCCGTCTGTCCATTGCGCGGCTACAAGCGGTCGCTTCAACCGGTCGATTTTTAAAAAACGTAGCAATGCTCGTGTCCCTTTGATATGGCCTGCGAAGCATAGGGCCACGATCCGAGGAACTTCTGTTCAGAAAACGGTCTATAGTTTGTTGAGCGTATCGCGTAGAACGTTGCGTTCGCTCACATAACGATCACAGGAAGAAAGTAGATGTGCTATTGTTTCGTCGCTGTTGCACGAGTCGCATCTGGAGGTGTCTGCCATTCCTATGCGAAAAGAGTACGCCTTCATGAAGGCTACACCTAACCACAGGCGGCACAGTAAAGTTGCCTCACGGCGGGAGAGGTCCGATGAACTTGAAGTTTCCTCAGTGGTTCCAAGTTATATAGGCGGTGGTTGCGGACACTCGGGTCGCTCAGCGAAGTTTGCGACATTGTGTCAGCGAACGAGCGAGGGCCCTTTGCAGCGTCTGTCCTCGACAAGGGTATTAGGGCTGTCTGGGCATTCTCGTGGGCAGACGGGCAGCATCACCAGCCTGGTCGTTACCGGCAATGGCACAATGTCCCGGCAACCATTGGAACGCCACGTCATGTCCCTTCCATAAAACTTGGTGAAGGATTTCCCTGATCTCATTTACTAGCTGCTCGTACACCCTTCGTCATAACGCTCGAGCGTGAGCACAATCAAAACCCAAGCCGTGACGATTAGTGTCTACCGATGAGAAGATGAAGCGTATAAATATTGCTCACAATATTTGTATATAGCACTGCAATTGACACAACTGATCATGGATTATTGTCGCATGTATGTAAATGACAGTAGTGTTGTGAAGAGAGGACGACGACGAAGCACCCGAGCAAGCCAGCGCGCCTCAGTGTCAGTTGTTGTTATGGTCTCGAGCGCTTGCTTGCCCGAATTTTGGCTGCTTGACGCCCGCCGCTCTTCAACGCTTGAACCCTTGACGCTTCTCGACTTTCTCTGAAGTCCAGCGTCAATAAACCACGTCACATTTTGTAGAGGTACGTGCATTCTAAGTACCAACCTCGACCTTCGCTCCCGGAAACTCTCCCCGGTTCGTGACCCCCCTTACCTTGGCTGACGAGACCCCTATGCAGCCTGGAGCTTCGGCAGTTCACCTCACCTGCGGCGCCATGTGTCGACAGCGAGATCCGCCCATTTTCACCGGCTCCACATTCTCGGATGGGGAAGATTGGCTGTCGAAATACGAGCGTGCCAGTGCCACTAACAAATGGGATGACCAAACAAAGCTTGGTTACGTCCAGCCCTACCTTGCAGACATCACCCAGCTATGGTATTACAACCACGAGAGTGGCCTTCCCAGATGGTCCGTCTTTAAGACTTCCATTATGGACGTGTTTGGTCGGCCATCGGCTCGCAAGCTTCGGGCAGAGCAGCGCTTATGTCAACGGGCGCCGCTACCAGGCGAGAACTTCACAGGCTACATTGTGGATGTGCTGAACATCTGAAATCGCGTCAACTCCACCATGACCGAAGAGGGGAAAATCGAGCAGATCCTGAAGGACGTCGAGGACGACGCTTTTCAGATGCTGCTCGTGAGGAATCCTACCACAGTCGCTGTACTGGTCTCATTGTGTCAGAGCTTCGACGAGTTGCGGAGGCAGCGTTCGACAGCACGCCAAGCCCCTCGCAACGACCGACCCACTATCGAGCTTGCTTCTTACTGCTCGCCCTGCCGATCAGCAACCGCTGCTATCCGCCATCAAGGACTTCCTCCCTGAATAGGTGGCACGTCAGCTTTCATTTCTACTTCTCATGAACAAGCGGGCGCAGGGTCTGGCCCTGGACTTTCAGCACGTCATTCAGACGCAAACTGCTGATGCCCTGCCATCTATGCCCAAACAACCACACGTCACTGCGACCCTTACCTCCGCTGCAATGTCTACTCAGCGTCCTCAGCAGCCTACGTCGTGTGCCCAACCTGCGTTGGCGACCTCTGCCTCACCGCCGACCGCGAATTCTGCGTCGATTCACTACGCAGGGCCTTCGCCTCCGTTTTCCCGCCTCCTAGACACGTGGTGAACGCCGGACAACAGGCCCGTTTGCTTCGCCTGTGATGTCGCTGGACACGTGGCTCGCCACTGCCGCCAATTCCCGCCTTTTTTCTTCGACACCGCGGCCACACCTGATCCCTCATCCGTCCCCAATCGCCGATCACCATCTCCTCGACGACGCTATCCCTCAGCCATGCGTCGCCGCTCAGCTACAGAGGAGGGAAACTGATTGGTGCATTTCTGGAGGCAAGAGCTGCATGCAAGTCGAGCTGTCCAAGGCCTCCATCTGTTTCACTGCAAAATGTTATAGACGTCGATGTGGAAGGAACCGCCGCCGTAGCGCTTATTGACACGGGAGCCGCCGTTTCCGTCATCTCTGAAACGCTGTGCCGCAAGATCAAGAAAGTTCCGACGTCGCTAACAGGACTGCGCGACGCACCATACCATATGTACTTTACTTGATAGACTTTTTAGTGCTACCGTCCTGCTCCCGCGACATTATTCTCGGATGAGAGTTCGTCTCGAGTCATAGCACCATCATCGACTGTGCCCTTGCGGAAGTAGCTCTTACACCGCTGCAGACCTCTCGTGTCATCGCTGAGGACAGTGACGTCCCGCCACAAACGTGGACACTTGTAGCACTGACCTGTACGACCGCACCAGACGGAACATCACTTTTTGCCCCGTCGCAACTATTTCTCCTTCGCCTTGGCTTAAAAACTGCACTTTGCAGTATTATCGAATAATTCTAGCGCTGCGATAATGCTCGTCGCCAACTCGCTCACGTCCGCAGTTACCTTGCTTCGTGGGGAATCTTTGGGGCATGCACAAGAAGTCAACCTCTTGTGTTCCCTGGACTTCTCCGAGTACGAACCCTATCTTCAGGTGAACGCCATAACGTCACCTGTTCCCAATCTTCAGCCCCAGATACTTTCATTTTAGCCCTCCTGTTGTCAATTAACTACCGCCATCGCATCGCAGCGACCTTCACGCTCTCCTGCAAGACTTCCGCTACACTTTCGATTGCGCCAGCCAACCTTGGGGCGCACGACGAGCGTCGCGCAACACATCGACACCAGTTTACACGCTCCTTTGCGCCTACGACCCTATCGAGTTTCCGCGGCAGAGCGGCAGATTATCAAAGAACAAGTCGACGACACGCTTAAGCGCGGAGTGATTCAACCGTCGCAGAGCCCCTGACCCTCTCCTGTCGTACTTGTACGCAAGAAGGACGGATCTGTAACGTTCTGCGTTGACTATCGCCGCCTCACTAAGATCACTCAAAAGGATGCGTACCCGTTGCCGCGCATCGATGATGCTTTCAATTTCTTACAAGCGCCAGAATATTTCTCGTCTTTAGATTTAAGCTCGGGCTATTGGCAAGTACCAATGGCGGACACCGATCGTGCGAAGACTGCTTTCGTCAGTCCTGATGAGCTGTATGAGTTTAACACCCTGCCGTTCGGATTGTGCAGCGCCCTTGGTACTGCGCGAATGATGCCCAACATCCTTCGTGGCTACAAGTGGAACACCTGCCTGTGCTACCTCGACGGCATCTTTGTCTTTTCTAAGGATCTTGCTACTCACATTGTTCGCCTTCGAGAGATTTTGACGTGCCTCACCTCACCTGGTCTACATTAACATCCAAAAAATTACACCATCTCCTGCTAAAGGGAACCATGTGTAGATGTGAAGCAGCGGGCGCTAACGCTTACACTGGCGGCAGCGTTGACGCTGGCGCTCATCGCAGCGTTGCGCAGGAGAGAAAACTGGGAAGGCGCAAAGCACGCAGTGATGGAGCAGTGTTTCCTTCTGGAACATGCCGATCGCTGGTAATGGGCAATGAGAGACAGAAGACTCCGACTGGACACAGAGACCCGCACTCCGCTTTTTAGTTAACGCTCACGCTGCGAATTTTTATTGTTCAACAACTCACAGGAGAAATCTCCCACCGGCACCGCCTTGGAGGTCAAGATCTATCGCCATATATACGGGGTGGCCAGTGAACGGTTGTGCAGCGCGAGCAGTCGGTTTTTTCAACCAAGAAACTCGCCAGCAGACGCTGCCGGCGTCGGCGTCGCGAGGCGAAAGAGGGGGGTGCGTAGGAGAGGGGAGAGGGGGGACGCGCATGCGCAGTGGAAGTGTGGACGCCGCGGGCAGGTATGCCTATAGGAGAGAGGGGGAGCGTAGGAGAGGAGAGAGAGGGGGGACGCGCATGCGCAGTGGGAGTGTGGACGCCGCGGGCAGGGGATGCCTAGAGGAGAGAGCGGGGAGCGCAAGAGGGGAGAGAGGAGGGGATGCGCATGCGCAGTGAGGGTGTAGTTGCCGCGGGGAGGGATGCCTAGAGGAGAGAGAGGGGGAGAGGAGGTTTTTTATTTTTTTGAAAGGA
>JALIZH010029680.1:0-18086 GCA_030522465.1 Rhipicephalus appendiculatus | reverse complement strand
ACCCGATCGCGGTGTGTCCACGATGCCTCGGTCGCCTTCGTGTCGAAAAGGAGCAGCCACTTGTCGACGGGGACGTCTTCTGGTGTTCCCTTGTACTTCGGTATGTTGAGCGGAGGCTTTGGCCTAGCCATGGCAGGTTGATGAGGTCGATCCTGTCGACTTGTGTGACGTTAGAGAACAGAGATGCGTCGTGGTTCAGATTAGTAGAGTAGAGTAGAGTAGATCCTTTGGACCGTGGCACACACCAGAAGCCATCCATTTGATGATGATGATGATGATGATGATGCTCCTTGTATGATTGGCACCTACCCACTCAGGGGGGGATCGGCCAAGAGTCGGGCGGATCATACAGTCTGGATTTATAATTAATTTTTTTAAAGTGGTAATATCGGTTATAGCTGCAATTATAATGAAGCGTTAATTATGATAAATCCTAATTTTACATTTCACTATTTTGCGTGACCTAACAATGACCAATTTTTTTTTTTCTAGGATGAAAATGTAGAATTATTAGCGGTTGATTTCACTGTTAAATCTATTAGAGTCGCATATAAATTTTTCGACAGCATTGAATACATTCCTGTCCGAGTGTCCCAGCGCAGAGGCCCCAAATGATAATAGAACGGTCGACGTAACTGGTAGACCAAGATTTCGCAATGTAACTTCTATAGTTCTTTTTCTGTGCGTGGAAAAACGTCGGCAGCTCAGCAAGAAGTGTTCTATAGTTTCTGTCTCGTTGCAAAAGTAATGCACGCGCACTTCTTCTTCGTCGGCTTCTCCTACCATCGCCTTGTTCATACGTTACACATATATATATATATCCTTGAAGCGCTTCCCACTTCTTTTTTATCGAATCCGATTAAAAAAGTTTTGTACTGGGCTCACGGCGTGTAAATATAGTCCGGGGAGCGCATGGCAACGAAGGCTCGGTAATGAAGCGAAAAAAAAAAAAAAAAGGAAAGAGATGAGCGAACAATCGATCCGACACTGATTTGGCCGCCGTACACCGTGCATTTTCTTCCCGGCGTTGCCTGCTATGGAAATGCGAGAGTATTGAAGGCAGCTCTGATAATAAGGCTCGAATGTAGGTACACGTGATCAGGGGCACGACGCGATCTTGTTAAAAGTTGGATCAGCGCGTGGCCGACAAACTGCACCCCCCCCTTTACTTTGATTTCCTGGGATAGCGTTTCTCGGTGTTACTCCCACGCGCACATCCGGCCGCGGTCGTGATACCCCGCGTAATCGGCGTGTGCCCTGTTTCCGTATGCATGACGTGCACACGTGTGAAAAGTGTGAAGCAGCCGTGGCCGAACATTGAAGGTTGTGCTGAGAAGCGCAACGAAGACGACGCAGGGTGTAAGAAACCGGCAGGAAAGGGAGGTGCAGGTAATAATAGCGAGTTTTAGTATAGCGGGAAACAGCAAACGCAAGGATTTAGCGTTAGCGTTAGCGTTGCGTGCTTCAAACTGAGCATCTGCAGAACGTAAACGTAGCCCGATCTCTGTACGAACGCTATTTCTCGAATATAGCGTTCAACGTTAACACATTCAAGAGATCCCGTACGTAGGGAAAGATGGCGGTGCCTGTTGAAGCGAGAGCCGTCCACTTGGAATCTTTCTAGTCGTCGACCTGCATTATTAAACTCATTCATTCCCAAATAATGCTCGTATTTGATTTAGATTTGAGTAATGAGGCTTCGCCAGCCGTACACTGTCGACAAGATAGCTCCGTTTTTGAGATACACAATCAATTTGCCCTGCAGAAAGCTTAATAAAATTTGTCTAGAAGGTTCGCTCATATTTTCCATAGCCGCGCAGAGATGGCGACGCTGTATTAATTCGCCTGTTTCCGATATAAGGAAAATGCGGCCACAAGTCAAGCTGAAACAGGTAAAAGGGGTCTTGAGGAATGCTCGATTGTGGCATATGTCGAAAGAAAGCACGCAACACTGAACTAAATGCGGCACGGAGACGCAGCAGCGGTGGCTTCGAATCAGCTCGATTTATTGGCGCACTTGAGGTTTTAGGGGCGAAGCTCCTAAGGGTGTGGGTCTGTCCCTCCTCTGTAGTAGTAGTTATAGTAGGTAGATAGCCACGTATAGTGGAACGTACCCACTACACGTGATAACGATGACGATGACGCTGATGACCATGAAGTATAAGCGCGTTCCAGATCATACATTCTCTTTCTGCCATGGATGAAAACGATCGAGCTTCGCCCACTCATCATCATTCACTTCGTGGATATGGCGTGGTTTTTAGATGCGAAGCATCTTATGCTCGGGGCTCTGTCCGTCCCTCCCGCGTCCCGCGTCCGGCCACTTTCATGAAGTGGGGAAGGACCCATTATACGAACCAGAACACTGTAGTAGTATGAAGGCCGTCAACCACTGCCACAGTCATCAGAGTCATGGCCGAGAGCACAGAGAGGCTGCTTAGCAATGGCTAGGCAGGTGGTGTCTGTCGCCCAGGTTGACCCCATTACTTGATCTTGCTTGCATGTGTTTGGAGGGGGGCTCAGTCTGTCCCTCCTTCCCGCGTCCCACACCACCACAGCGCATGCGCGTCCCCTCCCCCCACTCTCTCTCTCCTCTACTACACTCACCCCCCTTTCTCTCCTCTAGGAATCCTCTACTCTACGGAGCGGCGCCCGCGTCCCACATCCCCATAGCGCATGCGCGTCCTCTCCCCCCTCTCTCCTCTAGGAATCCTCTACTCTACGGAGCGGCTCCCGCGTCCCACACCCCCACAGCGCATGCACGTCCCCTCTCTCTCCTCTCCTACGGTCCCCCCCATCCTCTCCTCTAGGAATCCTCTACGGGAGCGGCGAGCACGACAGGTGGTGTGACAGCTGCATACTCCGCTGGGGGGCGCCACGCTAGTTCCGCGGTATGAAAATCACGGAGCGCGCGCGCCTCATTCTCTCTCCTGTGCAGCGCCGCGATGAGCGCCCGGACCGCTGTCGTGAAATGAGAGCGGCGACGTTCCTCCCGCTCAAGCTAATTATCTCCCCGCTGCTTCGCATCCACACATGGTTCCCTTCAGCGGGAGATTTGGAATTTTAGATGCGAAGCATCTTATGCTCGGGGCTATGTCCGTCCCGCGTCCGCCGTCCCGCGTCCGCCGTCCCGCGTCCGCCGTCCCGCGTCCGCCGTCCCGCGTCCGCCGTCCCGCGTCCCGCGTCCGGCCACTTTCATGAAGTAGGGAAGCACCCATTATGCGAACCAGAGCACTGTAGTAATATGAAGGCCGTCAACCCTATCACAGTCATGAGAGTCATGGCCGAGAGCACAGAGAGGCTGCTTAGCAAGCTAGGCAGGTGGTGTCTGTCGCCCAGGTTGACCCCATTCCTTGCTCTTGCTTGCATGTGTTTGGAGGGGGCTTAGACCGTCCCACAGCGCATGCACGTCCCCTCCCCTTTATCTTCTCTCCAACGGTTCGCCCCGACCTTTCCTCTAGGAATCCTCTACGGAGCGGCGCGCACCACAGGTGGTGCGACAGCTGCATACTCCGCTGGGGGGTGTCACGGTAGTTCCTCGGTATAAAAATGACGGAGCGCGCGCGCCTCATTCTCTCTCGTGTGCAATGCCGCGATGAGCGCCCGGACCGCTGCCGTGAAACGAGAGCGGCGACGTTCCTCCCGCTCAAGCTAATTATCTCCCCGCTGCTTCGCATCCACACACGGTTCCCTTTAGCGGGAGATGGGGGAATTTTTTTTCACAGTGCATTTAGTGTTTTTATAACTAGATGACGCCGTGTGTGCTTGCGTTAGCGGGAATGCATTTCGCTGTAGTAAAAGCTCACCAATTGGCATACCGCACGTTCCGTTTTAGCGTTGACGTTTAGACGCACGCTAAGCTAACGTAAGCGTTTCCCGATATACTAAAACTCGTTATTATTATGTGTTTAATTCTAAAAAGACAGGGTGTGCAAGCACGGCTACAAGAAAGAATAATAATATCTGGGGTTTAACGTCCCAAAACCACGATATGATTATGAGAGACGCCGTAGTTCAGGGCTCCTGAAATTTCGACCATCTGGTGTTCTTTAACGTGCACTGACATCACACAGTACATGAGCTTCTAGCATTTCGCCTCCATGGAAATGCGACCGCCGCGGCCGGAATCGCACCCGCAACCTTCGGATCAGCATGCCGAGCACCGTAACCACTGTACCACCGAGGCGGACATGAGGTGAGGTCATCCGGTATATATGGGCGTCCTGGGAGGGCCCTTGAAATAGTGATTTTGCGCTCCCCCCAGTCATAAAAGGGAACGCCAAGTCAATCATATACCTTTCCTCAATCGGTACTGTACCGTCATCGTTTAATGGGCAGTGTTAATGCCAAGCAGATTTTGACAATAACGGCAGCCGAAGACACCTTTCCAAGATCTGCCTAGTGACACCTTAGCCTCCCGATTGCCGGGAAATAGAGGCAGCCCGTTGCGAGAAGCACATCATCGCTGCCTTTTCATTTTTACACGCATTGCGAAGCGTGATTTTCTTTCTTTTTCTTTTTTTTTCGGACTCGGCCAATACGGAGAGAGAGGGGGGGTCGCGCTGAAACTCCCCCGCCACCCCTAATGCATCATAATGATTGCTGGGGTTTAACGTCCCCTAAACTATAGGATTATGAGAGACGCCGTAGGATTATAAGGGCTCTCCGGGAATTCAGACCACCTGGCGTTCTTTAACGTGCACCTAAATCTAAGCACACGGGCCTCAAGAATTTTCGCCTCCATCGAAAATGCGGCCGCCACGGCCGGGATTCGATCCAGCGACCTTCGGGTCAGCAGTCGAGCACGATAACCACTAGACCACCGTGGCGATTACCTCTAATGCCGAACCCGGCGCACGCATATCTGGCGCTGTTAACGTCTCAATGATAACACATGGAATCTCTATGCTGAAGCCTTTAAAATGCTTGTTGCTACGCGCCGTAGGTAAATTTGGTCTGGTTGATCAATTATAATGCGTAAGATTGCAATGGTCTGGACAGTCCTGTGCGCTTACCTGTCCGTGGTCATTCTGGCTTTGCGCGCGTCTTGTAGCCGCGGAACGTGGCCTGTATCTTGACGGCTGCCTTGGCCAGATCGGGGTCGTTCAGGTCCATGTCCTTAAGCTCCTGCACGAACAGACAATTACGGTCGTGTGGATGCAGGCATCACGCGCTTAGTGCACGGCCGGTGACGCAGCAAATGGCATTCCCGAGTCCGGGCTTGGCAAGCGCGAATTAAGTAGAGCGCTACGCTCGTGCTTCTAATTTTTCTCTTTGGTTCTTTGTACGCGTATTTCATTATGTGCGAATCTCGCGCGGAAAAGCATGTTACGTGCAAACGGACCATATCGAAGTATTTTTTTTTGTATGTTTTACGTGTCAGTGCCACTATATAATAATGATGCACACCGTAGTTGGGGGCTACGGATTAATTTCGACCACCTTGGGTTCTGAAAAGTGTACGCGATAAGTTCGTGGGTGCTTTTGCATCCCCCCCCCCCTTTCGAAATGCGGCCACCACGGTAATCGAACGTGCGTCCTAAAGATTAGCAGCGCGACGCTTTACCTTCTAAGCTGGCGGGTCGCAGTTCATCGCAGTCAAACCTGTGGTGTGTGAAGGAAAGCGAACGTGCAGCGTACTCAAGGCGACATAAAGTCACGTTTCGGTTGTCATTTTACCGGTGCTGCTGTTCTCGCTTATTCGTCTGTGACTTGTTTTCATTACGCTGAACGTAAAGGCCAGCAGTCAGCTGGCCGGAACATTATGGCGAGCGAATTAAAACGAGACCTTGGTTCCGCACGTGCGACAGTGTCTGGAGGCCTACGCGATGACCCAGCGCACAGCGGTGGCGCTAGAAAGCACCGACCGCACGGGCCGACTGTCGCGTTTCACTTGCAGAGCACTGTACGGCCGTGCACAATTTAAATGAGAACGAGTTAGGGCTAACTAAAAACGCGTTCTTCCGTATTCGTTTACACCAGCACGCGTAACGTCCTTGTGATATCTGCTTTCTTGCTCATCTTGAGGCCTAAACTGCCCCCGGCAATACTGCCATTCGGCTATTCGGCCTCCGGCAGTCACAAAGGAGACACGCGAGATGGTACTCTTTAGTAATATCGTGCGAAAGCTTCTTGTAGTTTCTACTTCGTGGTTTCTTTTTTCGCATTTCCTTTGTCCATGATTGTACAATTCGCTCGTGTGAAATCAAAGGTTCCGTGTTCAAAGGCAGCGCTTGAGCTTACGTCTCTGGTCAACATACATCCGTGTTTATAGGCGGGTCCACAGAGGAAGAGCACAAGGTGCCACCCTCCCTTTTCCTTGGTCGTCTGAGGGTGGCGCCATGTCTGTTGCTGCCGCACACCGTTACTCAGCCGTACCTGACCCGTCATTGTCTCAAGAGCGGTGTAATGGCCACGCAGGTTTCTGACGGTAATGGCGGGCGAGGACCCCTGCCGTGGCTTTCCAAGAACTCTTTACTTCCCATCTTTAATCCCTGAGAGCTGGGCACTAAAGTCAGGCCGTTGTGAGAGGCACGGGATCGCTTCATTTAGGTACATCTTTGCATTCATCGCGAAGCTCGTTTACTTTTGGACTCGACCAAAGGAAGAGGGGGGGTGGGGGGTGCTGCAGTCAAACGTAACCCACCGATTCCCCAATAGAACAACCCAGCGCAAGTCTAGGTTCTTGCTTGAACACCTGCTGTGCACGTTGAATCGGGAAGTATGACGCTGAATTTGTTACTGTTCGCTAACTTTCGTCCAGCCGGCAGATTAGCTTCATTCGTCTACTTTCGCGTAGCCACGTGCGTGGAAGGGGTAGGGGAAGGGAGCGTATGCACTCACGTCGGGCAGTTCCTTGCTGGCGTCGTCCGCCTGGTCTCTGGCCTCCCCTTCCTGCTGGTCCCCGTGTTCCTTGGGTTGGTGCTGCGGGCTCTTGCGAACCCGGTGGCCCCGGAACGTCGCCTGGATCTTGCTGGCCGCCTGGTTTAGGCTCGGGTCGCTCAGGTCGATGTCGGCCAGCTGCTTTCGTCGATGCCGTCGTGCAAGCCCGACAAAGAAAGAGAGGAATTGAGAATGCACCCTTTTTGAATAAACGACTAGAAAAGCTCATTGTTGCCTTTAAATGATGTAAATAAAAAAAATAAATGATGTTGAAGTTCTATAGAGCTCATATTGAATTGTTGTCTCCTGAAGATTTCATATTGCAATGTAATTCAATGTCGTGCAGAATTTTGGTAACAGCAAAACGGGCACATCGGCAAGCACTGTTAAATCGTGGTGTCGGCAATATTCGACGTAGACCTGGGTTTCGCAGAGCACGTTGAAGTTAGAGTGAGTACATGGACTAAAAGATTACACCATCTCCCGCTAAAAGGAACCATGTGTAGATGCGAAGCAGCGGGCGCTAACGCTTACACTGGAGGCGGCGTTGACGCTGGCGCTCATCGCGGCGTTGCGCAGGAGAGAAACCTGGGGAGGCGCAATCACGCAGTGATGGACCGGTGTTTCCTACTGAAACATGCCAATCGCTGCTAATGGGCAATGAGAGACAGAAGACTCCGATTGGACACAGAGACCCGCAGTCCGTTTTTAGTTAACACGCACGCTGCGAATTTTTATTGTTCAACAACGCACAGGAGAAATCTCCCACCGGCACTACCTTGCAGGTCAAAATCCAGTGCCTATATATACAGGGCGGCCAGTGAACGGTTGTGCAGCGCGAGCAGTCGGTTTTTTTCAATCAAGAAACTCGCTGGCAGACGCTGCCTGCGTTGGCGTTGCTAGGCGAGAGAGGAGGGAGCGTAGGAGAGTAGGGGAGGGGACGCGCATGCGCAATGGGGGGTGTAAACGCCGCGGGAGGGATGCCTAGAGGAGAGAGAGGGGGAGGGGACGTGCATGCGCAGTGGAGGTGTGGACGCCGGAGGGGGGGATGCCTAGAGGAGAGAGAGGGGGGGGGAGCGTAGGAGAGGTGTGTGGAGAGGGATTGCGCATGCGCAGTAAGGGTGGTCAGGACGCACACCACCACCACCACCACAGCATTGAACTCCGCCATAAGCTGCTTCGCATCCAAAAACTGGACACTGGATGGGCGCACCACTTTATGCTGTGTGTAGATACGCGAATGTCTTGTGTCTTCTGGCGTTCACGTTGCGTTACTGCATGTGGTCGATAAAGACGACGAATATTTGTAACGTTCCGCTTTCACATCTCTGGACACGACGCCATCTTAATAACTACATTCATAACGAACGAGGCTCAACGAATAAAAGCAACACTACAGGCTCCCCACGCTACCCGCACCTCATTGCTCATTAGCACGTTCAAGGAAAGGTAAATGCGTCGGCCTTTAAACATGGCTTATCGAACCTTCGGGTGTTATCGCTGGTGCTCAGGTTAAATCTGTACAACAAACTCGGTTACTCGTGGCCTGGGCGTGATCTTTTCAGAACAGTCTGAAACAACCAATAACGGTTTTCTTTTTTCTTCTTCTTCTAAACATTCCGGCGTGGCCTGTAACGAGTGGAGGTAACTTTTTTTTTATTAAAAAAATTTTTTTTTGTGGGTCCCGATCACATAAAAAAATAAAGGGATAGGCGTGCGTGGCAATATGTGCGGCGCATGAGGCAGGAGAGCTACAACACGTGCCTTTAGAATTCATGTAAAATGAGTCATCGGTAGCATTATACGTACAGACACCAACGCTATACCGTCAGCGTTCTTAGCGCCATGTTTACGAAGCAGAAATAAGGAAGATCGCAGCATCTCCCGGATGAAGATGGGCTCCTGGAAAACCGCCATTAATACGGCTCTCGAGATCGAGCCGCAGTAGTTTCCCGATATAGCATTCCGTAAGTGAGCCAGCCTCAATGCCGTAATGCGATCCGTAATGAAAATGACGCACACAGCAAACGAGCATCTATAAAAGTACAGGAAGCAGGAA
Source organism: Rhipicephalus appendiculatus (assembly GCA_030522465.1). Taxonomy (NCBI): domain Eukaryota; kingdom Metazoa; phylum Arthropoda; class Arachnida; order Ixodida; family Ixodidae; genus Rhipicephalus; species Rhipicephalus appendiculatus. Next base: position 9,145 of record JALIZH010029680.1, on the reverse strand, counting down.
CGGCGAGTGTGAGCAGACTTCTCGTAACTGCTGGCTATTTGCCAAAGCGCGCAGAGGGGTTTTGCATGAGCTTCGCGGCCATTACATCAGGATGCGGCTTGTATATATACTGCACGCGAACGATGTGTAATGGTTTGATGGTCTTGCGCGTTCTACCGCGCGTGAGGCGATTATATTTAGCCATACTGAAAGTGTTCGAGAAACGCAGTCAGTCAATCTGGGCTCATAAGTAAGAGAAGCTCGATGCAGCGAGTGGCAACGATTTGGAAAGTGCTGCAAAGAGAAAGACGAATGGGGAGTTGCACTAAACGAGAAGGTTCAGTAATTTGTTTTTTTCAACGTTTCAAGCATACTTTGTGTTTTTCTTTGTTTTATCGAAGCGGGCGCAAGCTACCCCTGAGCACGCATTGTAAGCTCATCAGTTCTTGCGGTGCAGAACTGAAGAAAAATGGAACGAAGGGAAAGCAATGAAACGAAAGACCCAAAATAGTGCCCGTTGTGTTTAGGTCCCATCTGCTGGATCGTTTGTCTCGCAAACAACACGCGGTCGTCTCTCTCTCTCTCTTTTTTTTTTTTTTTGTCCTCGCTTTTTACGCTGCGAACGGCTCTCTGTATTGTAGAAAACGACCGCTCCGTATCGCTTAGACGTGACGCGTTGTGTGGTCGAGGCCTGCGGGCAGGAACACTTCATTCTTTTCGGACGTAATTCGGCGTTATGCGCGGCACGCAGTTCCCCCGCTGTCGCTACCACGTGGCTTTCGCGTTTTATTTTGAGCTTGTTTACTTGTTTCGCGCGTCTCTCGTTGGTCTGTCACTGGGAGTGCGTATTTTGTTCGTGCATTTCCGGCATCCTTGTTTATTCGCCGCCGCAATGTCCCAGCGAGAGCCACCGCTGCATAGGAAGTACCGGAGCGCGAAACTCATCTATCTGAATTCTTCACGCTCAACTGCGGTGAGCCCAGATGAGTACGGACTATACCAGATTTTGTTTATTCTGCGTATTTTTTTTAAATACATGGTGTTTAGGAGATGTCAGCGCTTTTGTGTAGCGCCGGCGACTCCTTTTCACATATAATAGGATACGTGAAAACGACAGCAACGAAAAAAAAAAACATACATAAAAGACCACCTAGGACGATTTCATGTGAGTAATGTGAGTCCAACTCCACACCCACACACACGCACACACACAACGAAATTCAGTCCAGTCGCATGACACTATAGTCCACATAAAATGCAGTCACTCGAACATCCACTACGTCCCCCCCCCCTCCATTCTGCTTGTTCCACTGCGTCTATCTAGGGCATTTTTCCTGCGGTCACATGCACGCTTGTAGTGGGTGCAGGCTGTCCCTGCAGTCGGATGTAACGTGTCAATGGTGGATAATGTAAATGCACGGCGAACGGTGTTTGTTTTTCTCGGCATTGATTGTGGACATTGAGGGGCTTCCATGCGCTCGCCACGATGACTTCATTCCCTCCAGTCGCTCCTATCGGCAGCAATAAAGTCCTTCCAAAGGTTCACGTCCATTCGCACAGACTTCCTCTTTTTTATGCGTATATGTCGTTGTTCCTTTTTGTGATTTGAGATCTTCCTACTTGTACTTCTTTAACGTGATGTTCAGGGCGTGCGCTCGACATGATTAAACGATGCAGTGTGCCCTCCCGTTCTACGGTGATAACCGTATCAATCCAATGACGCCATCACGTTGATTCATATAGCCGAGGAAATATTTTCTAGACATCTTTTTGTTTAAGCATGACCTGCAATAGCTTTCTGTGGGTGAAGTTTGCGAGCAGAAAAGAGTAGACAGAGTATACTGACTTATTCGCTTCTGTAGATTCTTACACTTCATTAAGCTAACGTTAAACGCCCTTCATTTCTTTCAGTCGAATGCTTGTGTCGAAAGGATGCCGAAAGGGGAAAAAAGTTCTGGCGTCTGCCAGAGTTAAAGAAAAGCCTTTTGGAGACTTCGAAAACTGCTTTTTTTCAATCTACAAAGCGTCGAATATTTTTACTTCACCATAATAGCCGAAATACACTAAAGCACTTGGAAGTTTGGCATGCGTACGTCACGCTTTCGAACTATATGTTACCTTTACTATGTATGAAGGAAAGAAGTGTAAATTTAAGGGCTTATTATCTTTGTTAGACACAATATTAATGAGAACTAACAGACAATGATACCAAGGAAGGTATAGGGGATGTTATTAGAAGTAATTGTAATGTAAATGTGAAGATAGAAAAGTAAACGAAAAGATAACTTGCCGCCGGCAAGGACCGAACCTGCGACCTTCGAATAGCGTGTCCGATGCTCTACCGCTGAGCTACCTTTACTATGTGTTACCTTGAGATGACATCAAGATTACCCAGGAGGGCCCATTTCAGCAGCTATTAAATTTAGATGCGGAAAAAGTGAACGGGACAGCTGACATGCCGAACCAGGTTCTTCAAAAAATGCGCTGAATGGGCGTCGCGTTACTTGACACTTATATTTGAAAAATCACTGCAAACTCATTCTGTACCGCAATACTGGCGCACTGCGGTAGTCATTCCGGTGTTTAAGGAGGAAACCGAACGAAAGTGGATGATTACCGGTCTTTAATTATTTTTTAATTAATAATAATGGGGTTTAACGTCCCAAAATCACCATATGATTATGAGAGACGCCGTAGTGGAGGGCTCCGGAAATTTGGACCATCTGGTGTTCTTTAACGGGCACCTAAATCTAAGCACACGGGCCTCAAGCATTTTTGCCTCCATCGAAAATGCGGCCGCCGCGGCCGGGATTCGATCCCGCGACCTGCGGGTCAGCAGTCGAGCACCATAACCACTAGACCACCGTGGCGGGTTCTTTGTTTCTTATATCCATCTCTTGTAAACTTTTGGAACACCTCATAGGGAACATATTCGTCGTTTAGAAAATAACTTTACCCATGCCAGCATGGATTCAGAACGCGCCTCTCCACTATCACGCAACTTGTACAAACAATTCATGATTTCGCGATGGTAATTGATACCCGGGAGCGAATTGATGCGATAGGCATAGCTTAGATTTCGCCAAAGCTTTCGATAAGGTGGCATACACAAAGCTGATTTATAAACATGAAACAGTCAGACTTAATTCTACTATAATGAAGTGGATTAAAGCGTTCCTAATGAATCGCAGCGAGACGGTTAGAATGGATGGCCATGTCTTCGACTCACTGGCGGGGCTCTCAGGAGTCCCGCAAGGATCTGTCCTGGGACCACTTTCATTTTCGGTGTATATTAATGACATTTCTGCTGTCATAAAGCCAGATGAACACCTTAAACTATTCGCAAACGACTTTTTATTTTATTCTACAGTACGGAAAAAGGACGACCAACTTAAAATTAATAGCTCTTTACAGGCGTTAAGCGAATGGTGCAAGAAATGGAATATGGAAATCAGTTATTCTAAATCAACATACACACGCATTACTAAAAAAAAGTACCGTGTTTCGTTTCCATGTGCCATTGATGAGAAGTTTAAATAAATCTACTCAGTTTAAATATCTAGGAGCAGCGATAACACAAATTTATCCTGGAGCGTACGCAGAGACATTGTTTGTTCAAGGACATAAGGGGTCCGCCGCGGTGGATCAGTGGCTACGATGCTCGGCTGCTGACCCGAAGGTCGTGGGTTCAATCCCGGCCGCGGCGGGCGCATTTCGATGGAGGCGACACGGTAGAGTCCCGTGTACTGTGCGATGTCAGTGCACGTTATAGAACACCAGATGGTCGAAATTTCCGGAGGCCTCCACTACGGCGTCCCTCATAATCATATGGTGGTTTTGGGACGTAAAACCCCAGTCCCCAGATATTATTATTAAGGACATAAGGCAGTACTGAGGGGGAAACAGCGCAAAAACGGGACGAAGTAAGAATGTCCACACAACACAAGCGCAACATAAGCAATATAAGCGGTCATTCTTACCTCGTCCCGTTTTGCTCTGTTTCCCCTCAGTATCATGTACCAACTGGCCCTTCAAGACACCCTTCTGCGACATGAGTGAGGCTATGTTTCCTGATTAGTAATCTAGAGGGTGCAGCAGCCGATCTGAGACTTATACTGCTTACGAGACCTTTGTAAGGCCAGTTCTTGAATACGCGTCGGTAGTATGGAGCCCTCGCCAAAATCATCGGAAGAAACAGAAAAAATTTAAAAGTACGCGGTGCAGTTTATATGCTCCCGGTATCCAAGAACTGATTCAGTTACAAAAATGCTCCGTTCTTCTGACCTGCACCTGTTAGAAACGCGCATGCGAAAAAAAATTGTCTGATACTGTTATTCCAGATACGGCAAGGTCAAATGAATATTAGCAAAGAACCATACATACTGCCACGAGGTAAACGGAGCTTCAGAACTAACCACAATCGGGCAGATCGAGCGTACAGCGCTCATACCGATTAGTTCAGATACTCCTGCTTTCCCAGCGTAACTGAAATGTGGGATGAATTGCCAATGCGTGTTGTGGAGCAGAATGATTTGTCTAAATTCGAACGGTCTTTGGATGACTATCTGTACGAGTGTACTGCTTGATCTTGATGTGTCTTGATTTGTGTATCTTATTTGTTTTGTTTGTTTGTTTTTCTCTTTCCTCTTCTCTCTCTCCTTTTCTTCCCTCATTTCTTCCTTTCCTCTGTGTTTCCCCTTCCCGAAGGAGCAGGCAGGCGTTGTGCCCCTATAAGTGGCAGTTGTCAGTTGTTCCCTCCTTATTTCCTCTGTGTCTTCGTGTTTTCTGTGTATGCAAACCAAATAATAATAATAATAATAATAATAATAATAATAATAATAATAATAATAATGTTCGTTTTCTTTCTTTTCTTCTTTACGTTACCCTCTCTGTAAGGACCCTCGCAAGAGGGTTGACAGTATTCTGTTAAATAAATAAAAGTAACGAAATAAGACCGGTATTTGAAAACATTTTTTTGTGCTAGCAAACAAGGACGTAGGGAGACAACACAATGCGCAATGCTGAAATGGCAATGGCAATGCTGAAATAAGACCGTTCATTTCCTGCGATAGTAGTCTTGCACTGTCTTTTCTGCCAAATAAATTGCGTGGTATTTGAAATATTTGAAAGGATGGTAAGCTTGTTAAGTGATTTATTCTGTTTATGTAGAATTCAATAAATTAAAAATGCAACGAGAAATAAACTTCAGTGTAAACTTGAAAACGAACACCACCATATGTAGGGCTTGCTATATCTGATGAGTTTTGAGATGAAATTAATAGAAAAAATTTCGGGAGGAGAAAACACCGAGGGAGAAAGAGAAAGAAAAGAAACTAGGAATAAACAACACATTAATTTTAGTGATATTAGCGTATTTATTCCAGATCACTATAACAGGATGAAATAATGTCTGCAAGGCCTAACTGATGTGCTTATAGCTTCTAGAGCCTTGGTGGCTAGGACTGCGCTTCCGCATTTGTGCAATGATTTGCCCCCCTCTACCGTTTCCGTACGTTAAATGAAGTCATAACTGCTAACCGTACTGTGCTGCATTGACAACCGTTACACAGCACGCACAGTGGCGATGGAGAGAAACCCGAACAGTGTGGCATCTACGTTCTCTTCTATATCGCATTTTTTAGGGGCGAAGCTCCTTAGGGTGTGGGTCTGTCCCTCCTTTGTAGTAGTAGTAGTAGTAGTAGGTAGGTAGGTAGGTAGGTAGCCACGTATAGTGGAATGTACCCACTCCACGTGATAAAGATGACGATGACGCAGTATAGTGGAATGTACCCACTACACGTGATAACGATGAAGTATAAGCGCGTTCCAGTATAGTGGAATGTACCCACTACACGTGATAAAGATGACGATGACGACTGATGGATGGATGGATGAATGAACTTTAATGGGTCCTTCGGAACGCGCTTTAGCACGTTGCGGGCCGCTCCCACGTCGGAACAGAAAATGACGCCTGATGACCATGAAGAATAAGCGCGTTCCAGTATAGTGGAATGTACCCACTACACGTTATAACGATGACGATGACGCTGATGACCATGAAGTATAAGCGCGTTCCAGACCACACATTCTCTTTCTGCCATGGATGAAAACGATCGATTTTCTCAAAAGCACTGGACTGGATACCAAGCTGTAGGGTACTGTGATATGTGGCTACTGTATATACTCACCACCTCTTTCTGTCCCCATCATCACCCTTCATCCCTCTTTTTTTCCCCCCTTCCCTTATCCCCGGTGTAGAGTAGCAGGTTAGAGCGCAAAAGCTCAGGCCGACCTCTCTGCCTTCTAATAAATTCTCACTCTCAGCTTCGCCCACTCATCATCATTCACTTCGTGGATGTGGCGTGATTTTTTTCAAGCGGCTGTAGCCTGGATGGTAGTAAAAGGCCAGTATAGAGTCATCCATGATGCAATTAAGAACCATTCTAGCATCTCTTTTATTGTCACCAAGCTCAGAGAGTGAGGAAAACAGCGCGCCACGTTGTTCCCGTTCCTCTCCACCCTCCCTGTACGCTTAATGTCATCATGTAGTCTGAATCCGTAGCACAGTTGTGAACCGAGTTCTCGGACTTCAGCAACAGCACCAACAACAAAAACGACACTCTAATGGTGGGCTACACAAAGTCTCGAACTACGGATGGCGTCCTTGTACATCGTGTGTTTCCCCCCGGGGAATTCTGTTTCTACGATATATTGGAGTCTATGCAATAAAGAAGAACGTACTGACGATTACGTTCAATCTAAAAAGGAAAGCGGGCTCTCCATTCGAAGTTTGAGATAGGTGCTCCGATACCTTCCCGCGAAAAATAGGGACATTGTGGCGCATTGCACAAAGCGTCTGACAACTATTTCTTCAAAGCCACAGCGTCTCTATGTACCCAAAGCAAAGTGGTTCCGCGACCTTCCCCCGTCTATCGTTGTGTATATAGCGTTTATATTATGGAGTGTGGTTGACTTCGCTGATCTGAGCTTGTTTTGAGATTAGCGCTATTCTGCGGATATTACAAACTTCTAGCCAGGTTTATCGTAGACGCATCGCAACGTCCTCTGTATGAATGTAAAAGCTCTGTTGGAATTATCAATATAATAATAATTGTTGATATTTTACGTCCCGAAACTACGATATGAGGTGGGGGGGGGGGAGGCCGTAGTGGAGGGCTCCGGAAATTTTGACCATTTGGTGTTCTTGAACGCGCAACTAAAGCTGTGTAGACGGGCCTCCAGCATTTTGCCTCCATCGAAACGCGGCCACCGCTGCCGGGATTCGATCCCGCGACCTTGCGGTCAGCAGTCAGGCCTAGACGTCTAGACCACCGTCACGGTAATTCACGATATAAAGGGTTCGTCACGGAGAGAAAGTTAGGCCTGCAGACAAGGACACGGGCGATTGCAGAAGTTTCCGGCCTGAACAACTTTTAATGGCGACAGAAATGAAATAGCCCTAACTCTTCGACGCTCCAATATAGTTTTCTTCCATTTCATCATTTTTAAACCTCTTAACAAACATTTGCATATCTTTCAAGAATAGCCTAAACTCTTGGCTTTATTACCCGCTGACTACAGTCTTCATTTTCTTGGGCAATCGCGCTTTTAACGTACTAGGGCGGACTAGAGACACCACAGGGACAAAGCGCAGTGTGTGTCTGTGGTGTCTCTGGTCCGTCCTAGTACGTTAACAGAGCGATTGCCCAAGAAGAAGTACAACCAACTAGCCCCTATAGCTGTTATTATCGCATTCTTCACTTTATCATCAACAACGCTATTTTTGCCGAGATCTTTCTGCAGCTATTAGAACAGGTAGCAGTCACTGGGTGCCAGGCCAGGTCTATAGGGTGTGCTATCGATCTTCTCGAAGCCGCACTCCTTCGCTGCAGCTAAGTGAAGCGAAGGAGACAACACAAACGCCTTTTTTTCTTTTTTTGCTTCCCTTTCCTTGTGTTCGTACCTGCAGACCCTTTCTTTATTTTGTATGATCAATGAATAGAAACTAATTAAACGTTCAGCACTAACCAGCTAAACAACACTGGGACTACGAGAGACGGCGTAGTGTCGGATTTTCGATTAATTCAGCCACCTAAGTCTTTGCTTAACGTGCAAACGAGCAGCGTTATACACACGAAAGTTCTCGTGTTCAGCGTCAATAATAAAAAAAAACTTCCCCCATCTCCCGCTAAAGGGAACCATGTGTGGATGCGAAGCAGCGGGGAGATGGTTAGGCTTGAGCGGGAGAAACGTCGCCGCTCTCGCTTCCGCGGCAGCGGCCCGGGCGCTCATCGCGGCGCTGCACAGGAGAGAGAATGAGGCGCGCTCCGTCATTTTTATACCGCGGAACTACCGTTGTGCCCCCAGCGGAGTATGCAGCTATCGCACCACCTGTCGTGCGCGCCGCTCCGTAGAGGATTCCTAGAGGAGAGGAAGGGGGGTGAGCGTAGGAGAGGAGAGATAGGGGGGAGGGGATGCGCATGCGCTGTGGGACTCGGGGGGCCGCTCCGTAGAGTAGAGGATTCCTAGAGGAGAGAAAGGGGGGTGAGCGTAGGAGAGATAGAGGGGAGGGGACTCGCATGCGCTGTGGGGGTGTGGAACGCGGGCGCCGCTCCGTAGAGTAGAGGATTCCTAGAGGAGAGAAAGGGGGTGAGCGTAGGAGAGGAGAGAGAGAGGGGGAGGGGACGCGCATGCGCTGTGGTGGTTTCGTACGCGGGACGCGGGAGGAGGGACGGACTAAGCCCCCCGAAACACATGCAAGCAAGATCAAGAAATGGAGTCAACCTGGGCGACAGACACCACCTGCGTAGCCATTGCTAAGCAGCCTCTCTGTGCTCTCGGCCATGACTCTGGTGACAGTGGTGGTGGTTGACGGCCTTACTGTACTGCAGTGTTCTGGTTCGCATAGTGGGTGCTTCCCTACTTCATGAAAGTGGCCGGACGCGGGACGCGGGACGTGTCTGAGCCCCCTAGCATAAGATGCTTCGCATCTAAAAGTTTTGTTGTTGCGGCAGTCTAATGGGTCAATGCTACGCAGATAAGAGAGCGAAGCGCAGGACTGGGATTACTAAAGCGAGTGTATGAATGAAGGAGAGAGAAAATTTTGCATCAAGGAAAGATTCGCATGGCTTCACTTGACATCCGCATAAGAGAGAGAGAGAAAAAG
>JALIZH010029678.1:0-23370 GCA_030522465.1 Rhipicephalus appendiculatus | reverse complement strand
GCTCATGTTTCCCAACGCCACTGCCAGATCGCGTCCATATCTCACGCAGCGCCTCCTGTATTTTATCTATGCCAGCTATCGTCTTTCGACGACATTTGCAGCGAAGCACACAGATATGCAGCCAATTTTTTTGGTATGTGGAATCTCCTATTACTAAGACAAAAGCCTCGGATGCTTCCTCAGACGTGAAAATTGACTGTTCGCAGTGTCAGCACGAGTGATGCAAAGAAATCACCATCACGTGATGACGTCACAGGTTGCCAAATTTGTGAATTCGCATGATGACGTCTTCACGTGACATTGCCACTCAGTCAAAGGTGGACCAATGACGTAGACTGTGCAAAACCAGGTAAAGTGCAGAAACCTGTAGGATAGGGAGCTGTTGCTGGGATCATTACATCAAATGGGAAGAAAAAGAATATGACTTTCACCTTCGAGTCATCTTAGGCGATTGCATGCAAGTTTTATTTTTTATTTTTTTTCTTTCGCATTTGTACCTATGATGTACAAATCCCATCATGTCCTAAAAAGCGTTGAGCATTTCTTCCTCGGCCTTTGTTGCTATGAGCGCTAGGTGGTCAACAACATGAATACCAACCCACTAGCACAGTTTTCTACGTTGATGCATTAGTTTTAGGTGCGAAGCACCTTATGGTCTCTGCTTGTCGGCGTCTACTGTCGTCACGGTGTTTCATGTAGTTACAGTTCATCATGAACGGGTGTACACTTCGAAAATTGGGTAAATCCCACTACTCGCCACCGGTCCACTTAAAGTGAAGAAGGCAACAGTTAGCCCAACAAATAGCCAACGACCGTAGTGGTGCTGAAACACCCTTCCCTACCACATAACACCTTTCCTACATGCCGTAGAGAACTGAAACTGGGCATGTAGGGAGAAAGGAGCACTATGGGGGTAAGCTGCATTCTGATGCAGTCTTCCGAGTGGGGCGGAAACACCCTTCCCTACATGCCCGGTTTCAGGCTTGGCACCACTAGTGCCTCATCAAAGAAATCTCTCTCAAAACAATGTATGCTTTGCCCCTCCCCAGGTTTCACGTTAGTGGAGCTGAAACACCCTTCCCTACATGCTTTGCCCCTCCCCGGTTTTCTTTTGGCCTTCCTTGCAGTGCCTCAAAAAAAAAAAATGCTGCCTTCATTGTGTAGTCAACAGTAAAAAATTTATGTTAAGTGTTGTGACAATAGGTATGTCTTTTCTTCTCCACAGGGTCTACAGCAAGACAAGTGACACCCACATTTGTAGCATGGCGGGCAAGGCTTCAATCGTCGTGAAGAAGACCAAGAACTTTCCAGACACTGGTCAGTTTCAGAATTCGCAGTGTTTTAAAGCGAAAGCCCCAAGTGCCTCATCAGATGTTGGCCTTGAAAAATTCGGCGTGCGGTGCACAAATGGTAGTTACCTTAGTGAATTTCGTAAAAATGAGATATCATTCGGGGTTTGAGCAAGAATGGAGCCAACCCAGGTATCCTGCGTGGCAGTCAAGTATTCTTCCACAGAGCTACACCAGTCCTAGCCACTCCTTCGCAAAAAAGACCCTACATATGTTGGGCAAGGCGACAAAAATAGAGGATGACCTCCGTCACCTCTATGCCTGATGCTAAACACCTTAGCTGGTCATTTACCTTCACAGAGTGGAATGGCTTCTCAATAAAATTTTTATACTTTAGTTAGCTCAAGCTGAGCGTATAGGTGGTCCATGTGCCGTTCTGTACAAGGAGGCAGGACTGCACAAAACGAGATAGCTGGCAACTTCGACATTCCAAAAAGCTTGCTGCTACCACCACTTGTTGCACCTAACAGGAGTGCACAGGTTGGACACTGTACTCAATAAAATATACTACTCCTATTAAATTTTTTCTTTAAGTTTTTCAAGAATAGCTCCTAACGTTGCCAGTTACCTAAATTTCCAGCGTTCCAGCTCTCTAATGTCAGAAATTGTCCAATTACCATCAGACTGTTTTCTAGTTAGAAGGCATTGCACTACAGCCAGCTCTAATTTTTGCCATTGTACTCGCCAGAGAATGCGTACACATTACAAATCTCCTCCTTCCTTTTCCGTTCGTGCTGCTTTCACTCTACATACCTTTGTACTAATTGAACATTCCACGCCTGTCATGATGAGCGGTGAACTTGCGCTTTCAGTGGTCTGGAACCCATGGGTCAGTGGGGCCGCTTCCATGGCTGACTTTGGCGACGACGAGTATTTGAAGATGGTCTGCATCGAGCCTGGATACGTGTCCGAGCCTAGGAAGCTGCCTCCAAATCAGACCTTTCAGGCCTCCGTCACCATGGAGGCAGTGGAGTAACTTTCATCTGCCAAGCACCTTCTAGTTCCATCGTATCGGAGATGTGATAACTCTCGTTTTTTAAGTTTTCGAAGACATATTTGTACGACCACCAAAATTTTTTTGTTCGAGCTCTTTATTACTCTTTGTTACAGTTTCGAAGATGCTATATTTGTGCGACCATAAAAAACTTTTTGATCGAGCTCTTTGTTACACTCGGTTATATATTTGCGTGAACTTTTCTATACGCCTTATTTTGATATTAGCAAGCTACTGCGGTACTACATTGGTTACAGTGCATAAGCTCGGCTGCTCATCCAAAGGTCACAGCTTCGATCCAGGCTGCAGCGGTTACATTTCAATGGAGGCAAAATGTTAGAAGTACATTTACTTCGATATGATGTTCATGTTAAGGTACCCTGTGTAGTCAAAATTTCCAGAGCCATCCACTACGGCATGTATCATAATCATATCGCGGTGTTGGCAAGTTATAATTTTTGGGGTTTTACACCAAAAATTATGTTGATACTAGTGTTATTTATCTTTTGTATGCAGGAAATTCTAATAACACTTACTTTTTAGCTTTCTGGCAAGTATGTTTTGGCAGGGAAAGTTCCTTGGTGGAGGGTTACGCATTTGAATATGAAGCAATAATTTTATTGTACATTTCTCATTGATGCTTCGCCTAGTCTTGGGCCTTGTCGCCAGCATTGTTTGATGGCATCACTGAACTCTAAACAAGCAAACTAGTAATTGCAAAGTATAAAGTGGCGTAATATTACGGTTAAATAGCAAGGTAGTGCGATACAAAAAACGGGTACCATGCCCTTAATGTCGACTGCAATGCACGTAGATATCTGCTCTTTTATTCAGAAATATGGCCCTTTGCACGTGCAGGTTTTTATAGGAACTGCAAAATTGAAAAAAACAAAACAAACCAGGAGGAAGGTTAATACGGTATCGGTGTGCTCTTTTGTTCTGAAATATGGCCCTTTGTACCCACAGTTTTTTTTATAAGAACTGCAAGAACTACAAAACAAGAAAACAAACCAGGAGGACAGTTAATGCGGTATCGATGTGTTCTTTTGTTCAGAAAAGTGGCCCTTTGTACACACAGTTTTTTATAATAGCTGCAAAACAGAAGAAAACAAACCAGGAGGAAAGTTAATAAGGTATCGATGTGTTCTTTTGTTCCGAAAAGTGGCCCTTTGTACACAGTTTTTTATAAGAACTACAAAACAGAAGAAAACAAACCAGGAGGACAGTTAATGCGGTATCGATGTGCTCTTTTGTTCAGAAAAGTGGCCCTTTGTACATAGTTTTTTATAAGAACTACAAAACAGAAGAAAACAAACCAGGAGGACAGTTAATGCGGTATCGATGTGTTCTTTTGTTCAGAAAAGTGGCCCTTTGTACACACAGTTTTTTATAAGAACTACAAAACAGAAGAAAACAAACCAGGAGGACAGTTAATACGGTATCGATGTGTTCTTTGTTCAGAAAAGTGGCCCTTTGTACACACAGTTTTTTATAAGAACTACAAAACAGAAGAAAACAAACCAGGAGGACAGTTAATGCGGTATCGATGTGCTCTTTTGTTCAGAAACGTGGCCCTTTGTACACACAGTTTTTTATAAGAACTACAAAACAGAAGAAAACAAACCAGGAGGACAGTTAATGCGGTATCGATGTGTTCTTTTGTTCAGAAAAGTGGCCCTTTGTACACACAGTTTTTTATAATAACTGCAAAACAGAAGAAAACAAACCAGGAGGAAAATTAATACGGTATCGATATGCTTTTTTGTTCAGAAAAGTGGCCCTTTGTACACACAGTTTTTTATAATAACTGCAAAACAGAAGAAAACAAACCAGGAGGACAGTTAATGCGGTATCGATGTGCTCTTTTGTTCAGAAAAGTGCCCCTTTGTACAGTTTTTTATAATAACTGCAAAACAGAAGAAAACAAACCAGGAGGAAAGTTCATACGGTATGAAAAACCGGCAAGCGTTTAGAATGACATACGGTAAAACCTGGTTAATTCGAAGGCCTTAGGCGTGAGAAAGATATCTGGGTTAATGGGGATTCCCAATTATCCAAAATGACGCCGAAGCTGATAAATCTTTATTAACGCGACAGCGTTAAAGAGTTCGTTTCGCAGAAATACCGGCGTCGGCGTCGCTGCTGTGAGCGAAAAATCATCTTGTCCGCGTGACCAAAAAAATCGAGAAAGATGCAAATAAAATAAATAATAAAAATTTCCGGGTCCGAGTGAGGATCGAACCCAGGCCTTCTGCGTGGCAAGCAGGTGTTCTACCACACAGCCACGCTTCTGCTTGGAAATACAGCAAAAATAACTTCCTCTGCTTGGAAATGCAAATATGCAAATAAAATAAAAAATAAGAATTTCTGGGTCCGAGCTAGCATCGAACCCAGGTTTACCACACAGCGACGCGTCTGCTTCGAAATAACATAAAAATAGCTTCCTGTGCTTGGAAATGCTGTGAAAATAACTTTCACGCTTTACAAACATACGCGTCCTGTAGACAGGCGTCACAATACAACATGTAATATCGCAGTAATATTGCGTGGTACAAGCGTACATTGCCGTCAGGCGTCAGTACTTGTGAATATCACAATGAAATCGTGGTTTAAAGCCAGCCACCCATTACAAAAGGCACACACGTTACTGCGCGTATTCCCTTAACACCACGTAGTGGGTGCATAGCAAGTTCGAAAACATTTCCCGCGCATTTAAAGCATGCTGCCCATTACATAGTATACATTAAGTGATTGAAGTTCGCACTGATATGAACTTACGAAAGCGAACTAATAAGCGGCGACGAGTTTTATTAATAATGCCACGTATTTGACGCGTCGTCCATTGGTTTATCCGTACGCCTCTTTGAGCTAAGTATTAAAAGATAACTCATTTCGCAGACATTCCAGTGTCGGCGTCGAACTCGTTGGTTGTGAGCGAAAAATCAGCTTTTTCCGTGAGCGAGATTGCTGCCCGCCCAATACGAAGTGTGCAGGTGCGCGCGGCACTTTAAGGGCGCGTAGTGAGGAGTTCGAAAATGTTCACAAGGAAGAATTGTAGCCTAGTGGGGGCTCTTAGCAACTGCACATCCACTAGGCATCCCAGGATAGTTTTAAACGGCCAATGTTCCAGACGTTCCTTTCCTTGCGGCATGGTTATCGCTTTCTACCCTTGAAGGCGAAGCTGGAGCGTCAACGAAGTTTTCGTGTTTTTTTTTTTTAATGCGAAGCATTTCTTAGCGAACTTCGGCGACTTTGAGCGTATCTATCTATCTATCTATCTATCTATCTATCTATCTATCTATCTATCTATCTATCTAGCCGCCTACGACTTTGTGCTCTCCTGGCCGTATCGTTAATGGATTAATAACAAAATTGGTATGACATAATATGACTGTATGACAAACATGAATGCCTGGTCATATAATGAAAATCATGACTAACTTGTCATGAAAAGTATGATTTACACGCCATGGTCATAGTGCTCCTGAGGCCGTTTCCTTAACTTGATATATCCAAAAATTGGTACGATGAGACATTTCTGCATGACCAACATAAATGACAAGTGGCAATATGGAAATCATGACATGTCATGAGCGACATGATTTACATGCCACGCTCATGGCGCGCTGACGGCCGTTTCGCTAGGTTGATATGCACCAAATTTGGTATTGCGTGCCGTGACTGTATGACGAACATAATTGCCAAGTGGTCATGTAGAAATCATGACATGTCATGTGCAACATGACTTGCATGCGACGCTCATGGCACGCTCGCGGCCGTTTCGCTAGCTTGATATAAACCAAATTTGGTATTGGGTGTCGTGACTGGATGACGAGCATAAATGACAAGTGGTAATATGGAAATCATGACACGTCATGTGAACATGACTTGCATGCCACGCTCATGACACTCGTGGCCGTTTCGCTAGCTCGATATAACCAAATTTTTAAGCCAAAAGCCTTTAATGTCTCATGCTCACGTCCGTCCGTCCGTCCCACCAGCCGTGCGCTGGCACGGTGCCAGGTGGGGGCCGGGGCTCTCAAACGGACGCCGGTCGCGTTGTGCTCTACAGCGCTCGCGCTTTACTTGCGTAGGGTCGCTGTGCCCAGCATGTCTAATCATGCAAGGAGGGAGACGCGCCCATCGCGTTCCATTCTGACTGACCCCGTCTCAGTGGGCACAGGCGTTCGAGGATCGCACTTTCGAATTTACTAAGTGTTCGTCAATTTAAACGCTGGAATGCGGATGGCGTCTGCACGATGCGCAAAGCGCGGGAATACGAACGCATGCGAAACGGAGGCAGATTGGTCTCGCGTCTCGCAGCGATTCCATGTACAAAATTTATAAAGAAAGCAGGCTCACATTCCGATTGTGGGCCATCACACTGAGAGTGTAAAAAAGAAAAATGCATGGCATAGTCAGTCGAATGACCACAAGCTTTCGCCGAACACACTTTGGAATGTACAAAGTGTCCTTTTGAGCGACGTGATTGTATGACGAGCATAAATGACAAGTGGTACTATGGAAATCATGACATGTCATGTGCAACATGACTTGCATGCCACGCTCATGGCACTCTCGTGGCCGTTTCACTAGCTTGATATACACCAAATTTTGTATTGCGTGAGGTGACTGTTTGACGAACATATATGATAAGTGGTAAGAGGGAAATCATGAGATGTCATGTGCAACATGACTTGCATGCCGCGCTCATGGCGCACTCACGGCCGTTTCACTAGCTTGATATACACGAAAATTGGTATTGCTTGACATGACTGTATGAAGAACATAAATGACAGGTCCTAACATGTGAATCATGACATGCATATTATGTACAGCATGATTTGCTCCTTGCTGGCTGCTTCGCATTACATCGATTCCGACAGTGCGTGGGATCTGCCGGTTTTTTTTTATGGAACATGTTCCTCAACGAGGTTAGAAGTGTAGAACTCAGGAGCAACCATGCATCCTTAAAAAAAAAAAAAAAAACTCTATATCCTACTGGATTCGGTGTAATTACGTTTTTTGCAGAAATGTACTTTTCTTTGTGTCAGCTAACATTTTGTGGAATCTGAAGAGAGCGCCGCTCTCGGAACAAACGGACACAGCAGACGCGGTCGGGCAAACCATAACACGTGTACATTTATTCACTTGCATTTACAACGACGATATCGCCAGCCGAATCAAATACATCACTAGTGACACGCTAAACAAACTCATACAATATTCCAATACAACACTCAAACAACGTACGTAACAGCCCGCGAATGCGGAGTCGCCGACGGTCGACTCGCCACGATGGAAACGACCCGCGGTGTAGTCTCCCGGGGGCCCTCCGCAAGAGACGTCCAACCACAATCGCTGCCAAAGCCTGAAAAGATGATGAAGTGCATAACTGAGGGTACTTTTGGCGCAAATCAAACGAGGACACAAACACAAAAGAACAGGATGGGCGGTATTTCATACAATCTAAAAAGAGATAGGATCCCGTCATGGTGTCCATGTCGCAATGTCGCCATGTAAACTTTCTGCTGTGTGCGCTATGATGAGCAGAAAGAAAAAAGAACATGTGTTCTAGAAAGCATGCAACCGTTTTTACTGAGTGCGCATCTGGAGTTGTGTACCTCATTCCTTTGAGTTGCGGGAATGAATATTCTTGAACACTACTTTTGTCAGCATAAAGTTACGCTATGTCGTCATTTTAGCATTAACACATTTAAGCTTAAACAATATTAAAATATCACCATTCATTCAAACATGCCGACCATGCAAATACTATAGGTAGCAGGAGAGCTGCCCCTATGCGAATCAGTAAGGTGGTTACACTGCATGAGATATGTCACCAAGCTACTATACCTCGACCTTGGTAACATGTTTTGCGTACTTTTGCAGATCTTAATGCATCTGATGACATCATCTTTATGGGGCGTTAATTCTTAACTCGATAAAACTATCAAGATGC
Organism: Rhipicephalus appendiculatus; assembly: GCA_030522465.1. Taxonomy (NCBI): domain Eukaryota; kingdom Metazoa; phylum Arthropoda; class Arachnida; order Ixodida; family Ixodidae; genus Rhipicephalus; species Rhipicephalus appendiculatus. The sequence goes on along the minus strand of JALIZH010029678.1, from coordinate 15,065 downwards.
CTTTCCTACATTGGGGAATTAGAGGAATGGAATTGAACTGCCTGGCCATTCCAGGAGTGGGAATTGACTAAGTTCTTTCATTCCAAGGAATTGAAAGGAATGGAATCGTGGCAAATTCTAATTCCCTGGAATGGAATTTAAATGGAATGGCAGCGGCCATTCCGCAACACTGGGGAATGCTACCCTAAGTTCACGGAGGCGAAGTTTATAGGCAGAGCAAAGGAAAAGACTTAGAGAGAAGTAATAGAGGCCTATTACATAAGGCAAAGGGGCGACGCCTGCTTCAGCACGGCTTCACTATCTCTGCAAGATAAATAGATTAGTTATCTCAGCAGCACGTTACGGTTCTCTGGTTGTTAAGGAAAATGTGATGCGCGCGCACTCAGCATGTGGTTTGGCTTTTGCTATAAAATCTTCGTTCCGCTGTGGAATAAAATTATTTGGCAGTTCGGCGCCCGTCCTGTTCTTTTTGTGTTGGTGTCCTCCTTTGATTTGCGCCAAAAGTACCCCTCAGTTATGAACCAGTACCAACTAGCTCAAACCAGAATTATGATGAAGCGGTTTGAGGCAGAAGGCAAATAAGGCACACTCTTCTGCAGCCCTTGCGGGAGCACGGCTCAGCGCCTTTGGGAAGGAGAGAAGGGGGACGAAAGAATTGGCTTCACCAATTGGCTTCACCGCAGACTGTGGATGTTGAAGCTTTGTGATTCTCGGTGTAACGACATCGAGAATCACAAAGCCAACACGGTCGCCATTACTGTTTTTTTTTTCAGTTCTTCCTCTACCTCGAAGAACTGCCCTCTTATGTCTTCTTTTCCGTCTTCTTCCTTACACTCCCCCCCCCCCCGGTTTTTTTTCTTCACCCCTCCAGGGGTGGTGCCAAAGAACGTTGCTTGTGGCTGCGAATTCTAGATGTCCGTCATTGAGGTAGCCAATGGTCTTTAGCACACCTTGCTGTACCGATATTTTGACTACTCTAAATGGTCCAAGAATTCTTGTGTCCATACCCGGCAGACCCTTCCTCCCAAGAACGAGATCGTTCAGAGCGATCTCCGGCCTGTGTCCTTGCTGTCGCTTGTCGAAATGGAGCTTCATCGCGTTTCGGTGCCTGCTTTGTTCCTGGGTGGTTTTGCGGTGTTCAAACAGTTGCAGTTTCTCATCGATTCCAAGTTATTTGTCGGCTGACAATATTGGAACTTCGCCGTAAGCAGCAAAATGTGGGCTGCAGCCAAGGCTCGTAGTGTGTGTCCTGTTGTGATGTGCCACCGCAGCTTCTAGACAGCATTTCCACCTGCTTTTAAACGTTGGATACATGGACATGAATGTCTTGATGTCACGGATGACTCTTTCAGCCATTCCATTTGCCTGCGGGTGAAATGGAGCACAACGGCGTAGCGTAACACCACGGCTGTCTGCCCATTGCTGCAACTCCTTGCTCAAGAATGCCGGTCCATTCTCAGAGATCACCACTTTGAGCTCTGAGAATATCGCTCGGTCAAGCACACCCATGACGCTGTTTGCATCTTCTCGGCCGGGACGCGCCGCCACCATTCTGGTGCACTGATCTATGACAATCAGGAAAGATTGTCTTGCGAACTCCTGCACTCTTCTTCTTCAATTCCGCAAAGTCCACGTGCACGACTTCAAATGTTTTGTCCGAGTGGTTTGGCAAAACGAGCTCGCCGGGTCGAGGTCGGTACTTGGCTTTGTTCAACTGACACAAGTGGCACGACTTAACGTATTCTTCGATGTCTTTTTTCATATTTTTCTATGTGAAGCGTCTGAAAATTTTGTTATAGGTTCGCCAGAGGCCATCATGACCACCTGATTCCGGGCTATCTTGGTACAAGTGAAGGAATTTTAGAATTAGGGTCTCTGGAACAGTGAACTTGCCGTCCTTGAAGTGAAGACTTTCATGACCTTCCCATAATCTCGTTAAGTTTACAGTTCCATGTGGGACCTCGATTGCTATTTGAGACAAGGCATCTGCGTCTGTGAGATTACTACCTGCACGACGGAAGACGTCAAAGTCGTACTGCTGAAGTTCATTGACCCATCTGGTCAATTTCCCTCTAGGCTCTGACATATTCGAAAGGTGCTTTAGTGCTCGATGGTCAGGGTACAATGCAAACTTTCTCCCGTCGATATATGAGCGGAAGTAGCGGACTACCATTAAAACTGCAAGAGCCCCCCTTCTCAGTTGTTGAATAATTTTGCTGAGTTCGGTTGAAGGTGTAGGAGTAGTATCCTATAACCCTCAGCTGCTGAGCTGGAGGTGAACTGACGTCTCTTTGGTAAAGAACAGCCCCTGTGCCGTAATTTGAAGCGTATGTATTCATCTCAAAAGGTAAGCTGTAGTCTGGTAAGGTAAGCAAAGGGTCAGACGAAATGCGTTGTACAAGTTCTTGGTAAGCCCTTTCGCATTCCTTGGTCCAGGCAAAGGGCACGTCTTTCTTCTTGAGCTCCGTCAAGCACTTTGTCATCTTCGAGAAATCTTTAATAAAACCCCTGAAGTGGCCTGCGAGTCCTAGAAAAATTCTGAGTGAGTGACTATCATGTGGCTTCGTAAGCGTCGTGATCCTTTGGACGGACTCGTGTTTAGACTCTCCCAAGGAAAACGACTTTTGACTTGAAGAATTCACTCTTCTCATTTATCTTCAGGGCCGCGTCACTAAGAGCTTGTAGCACTTTTCCAAGGTGTTCAGAGTGCTCCTCTCCTGACCGCGAGTACACAGAATGTCATTAATGTACACATTACAGAAGATTCCCAAGTGTGGCTTCAAAACACTGTTGATCATCTTCTGAAACCAGGCGGGAGAATTTTTCCAGCCAAATGGAAGTCGGTTGTATTCATACACGTCGAACGGTGTAATGAACGCGGAGAACCTCTTTGTTTCTTCTTGCAGAGCACTTGTCAGAAGCCTTTGCAAAGGTCGAGACGAGAGAAAACTTTGCAGCCTCCGGTTTCATTAATGATTTCGTCAATATGCGGCATCGGAAAAGGGAAAAAGTTTGTTTGTTTATCTGTCTATAGTCGGTGCAGAGACGAAATGTTCCGTCCTCTTGAGGTGCGGTGGTTATTGGCGAAGCAAAAGGAAACGTAGAAGGCCGTATGACGCCAGCGTAAAGCATTTTTTGTAGCTCTCCCTTCAGCCAAACCTTCTTTTCTTTCGACATGTTATAGGCCTTTCGCTTCACCACTCTGGTATTTCGCAGCTCAAATGGAACTTGAAACTTTGAGGTCGCTTTTGGGTATCCGCCTATGCAAAGAAATTCAGGATACATGCGAATGACGTCTTCTGCGGTAGTGGGCTTACGGGGATGATCGCCGACGGCTGTGAAGGTGGCCAGCTGACGGTCATCTTGCGTTGTAACTTGCCCATCCCAGTATAGATTGAAACGTAGTTCTTGCATGCCTGGACGGGACATGAGAAGCTCATATTTGACCCCGTGAAGGACTAGTGCTTTTACAATGGTGCTCTTGCCTTGACACGCAATAAGGATGTCTGCCCATTCATCATGCTCTTGTTTCTTTCCATCATACCCGTGTACGATGACAGGAGAATCCTTTCTTACATTCAACTCGGGAATCACGCTCTTGTTGATTACAGTAATAGACGCTCCGCTATCAACGAGCGCTTTCTCGTTCTTTCCATTAACTTGTGTAGGCACGTACACCAACTTGGAGCGTTGAGTGAGAAAAATCGTTTCTTGTATTTGAGACAAGATATCGTCAGACATTCCTTTGATTATTGTGCGCTTCTTTTTCTGCCTTGGATTGTATTCCGCAGATGAATCCGGTTTGCTGAGCGTATCTCGCCATCCGGGTGCTGGAAGCGTTTCAGCCGTGTTCACTGCTGTCGCCGCAGACTGTGGCTGTTAATTGAACCAACAGTTTCGGCGTACCGGGTTAGGTAGTCTGTGGCTACTATAATCAATCTGCGACCCGCCGACGAGGTTGGAAATGGGCCGAGAAGATCCATTCCAACTTGGGCAAACGTACCAGGTACGTCAATAGGATGGAGGAAGCCTGCTGGTTTGACGGGTGGGACGTTTCTGCGCTGGCGGTCAAGGCACGTCCGAACGTAGTGCTGAACGGTCGCCGTCAGTCTTGGCCAGCAATATTTCTGCCTCACTCTGCACAGCGTTCGCGTATAACCCAAGTGGCCGGATGTTGGTTCGTCATGGCATGCCTGCAATGCTTCGCTCCTTAAGGACGTTGGGACGACGAGTAAGTAGTCGTTTCCGTTCGGCGTGAAGTTCACCTTATAGAGGACGTCGTTTCGCAAGCAAAATGACGATAGTCCTTTCGCAAACAGTTTCGGTGCAGCTGAAATGCGACCCTCTAAAAAACGAATGATGGGCTCCAGTTCCGGGTCGTCTCGGTGCAGCTGTGCGGCAGTAGCCGTGTTTACAACTCCGACAACGGCTGCGTCGTCGTCTTCTGCATTCGCAGGTTCGTATGGCGCACGAGAGAGACAATCGGCGTCTGAATGTCGCTTCCCCGATCTGTAGACAATAGTCATGTCGAATTCTTGAAGCTTGAGGCTCCAGCGCGCCAACCGTCCTGATGGGTCTTTTAAATTCGTCAGCCAACAGAGGGAGTGATGGTCGCTGACAACATTAAAAGGACGGCCGTACAAATATGGGCGGAATTTTATAACTGCCCACTCCACTGCGAGACAAACTTTTTCCGGGGTGGAATAATTCTCTTCCGCCCGAGAAAGGGCCCTGCTCGCATAAGCGATTACTCGTTCGGCGCCGTCCTGCCACTGCACGAGTACAGCTCCTACGCCGACATTGCTGGCGTCGGTGTGCACCGTTGTCGGGGCGTCGTCGTCAAAGTGGCCGAGGACTGGTGGCTTTTGGGGGCGTTGCCGCAGCTCGTTGAACGCTTTTTGTTGTTCGTCATTCCATACGAATGCGACGTGTTCTCTGGTAAGGCGTGTCAATGGCAAGGCGATGCGTGAGAAGTTCTCAATGAAGCGTCGGTAGTAAGCGCACAGTGCTAAAAAATCGTCTGACCGCCTTTTTGTCAGATGGCGCTGGAAAATTGGTGAGGGCAGCTATTTTTTCGGGGTCAGGCCGCACACCTTCACTGCTGACAAGATGTCCCAGGAACAGAAGCTCTTCGAAGCCAAAGTGGCATTTTTCCGGCTTAAGCGTTAGTCCAGCAGAACGTATAGCTTGAAATACTGCGTGCTGTCGCTTCATGTGTTCGTCAAATGTCGCAGAGAATACGATGACGTCGTCCAAATACACTAAGCACGTCTGCCACTTTAGGCCTGATAGTACGGTATCCATTAGCCGCTGAAATGTTGCCGGTGCTGAGCACAAGCCGAAGGGAGGTACCTTAAAATCATAAAGGCCATCAGGTGTCACGAATGCTGTTTTTTTCCCGGTCTCTTTCGTCGACTTCTATGTGCCAATACCAGCTCCTTAAATCCATCGACGAGAAATAACGTGCATGCCGTAGTCGATCGAGTGAATCGTCTATACGTGGTAACGGGTAAACATTTTTTTTTTGTGACCTGACTGAGCTTGCGGTAATCCACGCACAAACGTAAGGTGCCGTCTATTTTCTTCACTAATACTACCGGCGAAGCCCAAGGGTTCTTCGACGGCTGAATAACGTCATCTTGAAGCATCTGTCGCACCTGATTTTCAATGGCTTCTCGTTCCCGCGGAGCTACCCGGTATGGGTTTTGCCTTACAGGTCTGGTCATGTCGTCCGTTATAATCCGATGTTTCGTCAATAGTGTTTGACGAACCCTGGACGTCGAAGAGAAACAGTCCTGAAACTGGTGAATAAGCTCCAGGATGATTTGCTTCTGCGCAGGCAACAAACTTGGGCCAACGTCAACGGATAGAGGTGCGGGCGGCAGGTCAGTTGAATCATCTTGTTCAACTGTCATGCAGTCTGTCACCTCGGCGAGCTCTTCGATGTCAGCGACTGCCATACCTTTCGTAAGATGTCGGCGCTCAGAACTGAAGTTCGTAATAAGGACTTGCGTGTGTCCGCATTTTATGCTCACAACGCCCCTTGCAATGGACAGCCCATGGCTGAACAGCAGCGTTGGAATTTGCTCGGCGATGTTCTCAGTGGTGCTTGACACGTCACATGTCACAGCCACGAGTGCGCTTGACCGCGGTGGGATGGTCACGTCGTCGTCGAAGACGCGCAGAGGTTTACGTCGCTGATCTATCTGTACAGGGTGGTCCATCCGAAATCTGACCTGGATTCATCCAAAACGTAACAGATCTGTCAGGGATGTTTATAACAGCGCCGTATTCACGCAGGAAATTCATGCCCAAGATCAGGTCCTTGCAGCACTCCGGTAAAATTACAAATGTAAGCCACAAAATCCGAACCGCCGATAGTGATTCGAGCGGTACATTTCCCTGTCGGTGTCACCAATTGACCGCCCGCGGTTCTTATGTTGGGGCCTGCCCATAAAGATCTGACTTTCTTTATGCAGTCGGCGAGTTGCCGGCTAATAATAGAGAAGTCCGCACCAGAATCTACCAGTGCTGTTACTGGGTGTCCGTCTATGCAAACGTCGAGGTTGGCGCTTACGATTTCCATTGGTTTCGGAGACGTCGTATCGTCCGTCGTATCGCCCGTCGTATTGAGTCGTACTGAAGACGGCGGGGGGTGTTGTAGCATCTCGACGGGCGGCAACCTTCCCCCCAAAGGTCGCTGCTGTTAGTTTCCCCGAAGAGGACTCGAGGATCTGCCCCGGGCCGCATCTGCCCCGGGCCGCGGTTATCGAAACGAGCACGAGAGAAGGTCGGTGGAGATATCTGATATCTGTGGTCACGATACGGGCAAATGCGGTAAACATGGCCGGCTTCTCCGCAATGAAAGCAAAGTGGACGGTGGTCGACGGTGCGCCATAAGTCCGTCTTACGAACGAATGGCCGACTGCTGGGCCTCAACCAAGTTGCAGATGTCGGCGGAGGGTAGAGCGGCGATGTTTCCGCAGGCACATCAGGCCGTGGAGTCGGCGGCGGCCGATTGTACGCTGGGATCAATGGCTCGTTGTAAGGCGGTGCTGTGGTGACTTTGTAGTAACCCAGATGTGACGAGTTGTGTGTTCCTGGAGAGGGTCGACGGACGGCCGATGCGTAGTTTACAGACCGCTGGTCTGGGAGCGATTCGGGCAACGATAACGCTTGGCGGATTTCTTGCCGCACAACTTCTGCAACAGAAGCCACCGCAGGTTCTTGCGGAGTCACAAGGAGGTTGCGCATCTCCTCACGAACGATCTCACGAATGAGCTCACGAAGGGAACACTTATTGCCGGCAGTCTAAGCAGAAACGCTGACAGACGCGTTGTTTGATCGGTCGTGGTATCCGCAACGTTGCTGGAGTGCTCGCTCGATGGTCGTAGCCTCTTCGATGAACTCCGCTACGGTTGTTGGCGGGTTGCGTAGGACACCAGCAAACAGCTGTTCTTTGACGCCTCTCATCAACTGTCGAAGCTCTTTAGCTTCAGGCATCTCGGGGTCAGCTCGGCGAAACTGGCGGGTCATATCCTCCGCGAACATAGACGTCAGACTATGGAGTTTTGCAGACACTTCGCGCCCCCCTCTCGGAGCAGTTTTGGGTAGTGCAAAGTCCGGCTCCCTTGCACAGTTTGCTGTTCAACCAGATGCAACCTAGCGAGTTCGAAACAACGACTGACCTAAATATTTGGTGTGTTGGCGCGTTGAACACTCAGAAAAAGAGCTCCGAATTTCTCTCCTCTAGTGGGACGCGCAACCGAACCGCCATGAAGTGCATGTCAGAACGACGGCGAAAGCAAGAGCAGACGCAACAGCTCCGCGCGCTACGAAAGAAGGCCAGAAGGGCTTCAGTCGACGCTACTGTTGCGTTGTCGGTTGCCACGGACGTAAAGGACTTCAGTTTTACCGATTTCCGTAGCTGTTGCACGAAGCAGATCGGCGAGAGCTCTGGATACGGACCGTTGCGAACGTGTTGGGTAAGCGAATTACGCGCGTTCTCCACAGCCGGTCGCATGGGAAAGTGTGATAATGTGGGTCTCATGTTAGTGTTTCGAGTAGCCTTGACGTAGAACCGTGGTATCCTTGACTATGAAGCTCAGCAGAGCCTCAGACCGTGGTGCGCGTCGTGCAGCAGTTAAATGCAGACTGGTGATGCACGCGATAAACATCGCGCACTCCGCGACCACCCATAATCTGAACTGGTCGTCATCACACAGCATCGCGCACGTACGCATTGAAGGTTCAAAGTTCCGGCTTTAAGTAGCAAATGCTAACACGTGCGTCATACAAGTAAATCGGAAAATGTTCGTCGTGACCACCGTCAGGTTCTTTCTTGCCCGTGGTCTCCGCGATTGCCGGAGCTATCTCGCAGGCCACAGTTTTGCCTTTCGTTGTACAAAGAGAAAGTGGACACGCACGTATCCCCATTTGCAGCATATACAAACGGAAGACAACCGCCAACAGTACATTCGAGGATGCCTAATAAAACAGTTCGACGCAGTGGAAGCGAGAGGTGGATGAAGAATGCAACTGCAAAGGCGAAGATCGCCGCGACCATTCGTGCCTGATAAAGCGAGCTTTGTACCATTGATCGTATGAAACATTGCTCGTGTACGTACTTCATCGCTTAGACATTAGGTATATACCCAAATATAACGCAATTAGGCGTTACAGAACGCACGTCGGAGTGCCTCGAACTCGATGTCATGCGATGCTCGCTTGCGCTTGCGAGTTGCAGCACGCCGAAATAACTGAGACATCTTTTGCATTGTAGCCGCAGTTCACTTTGATGAGCTTCCTACTCTTCTGAAGCTAGGGTGGATTGACGGAAGAAGCTTTCCAGGTCCTTGATTTTTAGAAAACAGCCCTCAACACGAGCGAAAGAGGGGGGTTGAGTGACCTATGCACATTCGCTTGCGGACGGCTCTTTTGCACTACCCAGTTATGGCCAGGGCGGCGATGAGAGCGCTGGTGGCGGCGTTTTTCGCAGCGCCGCCTGGACAGAGTCTGACGTCTATGGCGACACTCTCATTAGGTTTCTGTATGCGCGACTCGATGAGTTGCTGAGCAGAATCGCGACGGTCGCTGTTTGCGAAGGTTCCGAGGAGTTGCTGCCGAAATTCATTCAAAGAAGTCAGTGTGGCTTCCCGGTTCTCGTACCACGTACGAGCGCTGTCTGCCAGGGCAAAGTAGACACGCGAGAGCTTTTGTTCTATGGTCCAATGATTCGCCTTGGCGACTCGCTCATACTGCACGAGCCAATCTTCGACGTCCTCGTAAATTTCACCGTGGAAAGTCTCGGGAATCCGAGGCTGCTCAACAGTCAGCTGTGAAGCGCCGGCGGTTGCCTTTTCTCCAGGCGGAGTCCTTGGCTGGAGAAGTTCCTGAGGGATTGCCTCGGGACTTAGGCCTCGCAGTCGCCGACTGTAGCGGTGGACAGGCGTATCCACTGCACGAACGGGCTGGGGGTCGTACTGGCAGTGCCGCTCCGCGGAAAGGACAGGACGCAGGACCACGGTGCGACAAGGAAAATCAAGGTCTGTATTGACAGATCTCAAGAGCAGACGCCCCAACGTCGTCTTCCTCCGAGGAACGGTGGTTGCTGCTCGTGCTCGTCACTTCGTCGTTCTTCATGCTGGCTTTTAGTCGTGACAATATATATATATATATATATATATATATATATATATATATATATATATATATATATATATATATATATATATATATATATATATATATATATATATATATATATATAGGGGCTATAGGAAGTATCGCGCAGGACTGCAGGAAGGTATTAACGCGAGAGCGTTAAAGAGCTCGTTTCGCAGAAATTCCGGCGTCGGCGTCCGCGGTTGTGAGCGAAAAATCATCGTCTTGTCCGTGACCGAAAAATCGAGAAAGATGCAAATAAAATAAATAATAAAAATTTTCGGGTCCGAGTGAGGATCGAACCCGGGTCGTCTGCGTGGCAAGCAGGTGTTCAACCACGCAGCCATGCCTCTGCTTGGATATACTGTGAAAATAACTTCCTCTGCTTGGAAATGCAGTGAAAATAACTTCCATGCTTCGCAAACGCAAGCGTCCTTTATATAGGCGTCGCAATATAACATGTAATATCCCAGGAATATTGCTTGGTACAAGCGTAAATTGCCATCGGGCGTCAGAATATGTGATTATCATAACGATTCCATAGTTTAAAGCCAGCCACCCATTACAAACGGCACAAACCTTACTGCGCGTATTCCCTTAACACCACGTAGTGGGTGCATAGCAAGTTCGAAAACATTTCCCACATTTGCCGCGCATAATTTCTCCTGGTTTAAACCATACTACCCATTACATAGTATGCACTAAGTGATTGAAGTACGCAGTAGGGACGGGATATCGCTATCGCGTTCAACTCTTAAAAGCGAAGCTTAAGGGTCCCCCCAATTTTTTTGAGATACGACGTGCGTTTCAGCAGAGTTTATTCCGACGTCTCGGCCGTGGGACCGGCCTGATTGCCACGGCCTGAGTACCCGGCAAACAATGACAGGGCGTGATTTGTTTGAAACACCCTACGTTGTGCGCATGCTCTATATAACAATCATTTAGTCGTTTCACCCTGGTCACATGCTACATAATGAGACTGCAATGTCAACTGCGATTTTCCAGTTCATCACAACGCTCATAATGCTTGACATTTTTTTTTTGGCACATATTGTAAGCGACACTGAATCAGCTGCACGTCCGCTTCCACCGCCTTTAGCGACAACTCGTTTTCTATTACACATTGCTAAGAGGTCAAAGTATATATTTTCTGCTCAAGGGCGGCCTGCTTTCCGCGCATAGCGGCAACTTTGGTCAGCAAGTGTTGCTGATTTGTCTCGAGAGAAGAAGTAAAATCGATAGCTTCCATAACTTTTCCAATCTGCTTGTCGGTCAGGGGTCCATGGAACTCTTGAGTCCCTGGCTGGAGCGTAGCCAGAAATTTTCCGCTTATTCAGGGAGCCTGGTCTGGACACCGCCCAGAACAACTACAGCGTCGCTTGACAGCGGCTCCAGGTGCAGCTACGTCGCTTCCGACAGCAACCAGATCTTCCTGCTCGTTATGAAGACACCTTCAAGGCGTATTTTAACGAATCCCATGCCGCACGAGTTCCGGACGTCGACCTGGTGCCCAAGCCGAACACGTCTTACATGCCGCATAATGGAGTAGTTCGTCGGAATGACACCAAGCTTCGGGTTGTCTTCGACGCGTCATCTCACGCTCCCGGTCGACCATTTCTGAACAACGTGCTTATTAAGGGGCCTAAGATGAATGCCGACTTACTTAAACTCCTATACTCGGCTTCAGAATGCATCCAATAATCAAATATCAAGAACGCGTACCTTCAGATCAGCATTCGCCCGGAGGACAGAGATGCGCTGCGCTTCCTATGGGTCGCCCACGTTCCTACGGAAAATGACCTATTTCCTCCAATCGTTCACTGGCGAATGACCAGCGTGCCCTTTGGCGCCAAGTCAAGCCTCTTTCTGCCCGCAGCAACGTTGCGTCACGATTTCTGAATGTCCGAAAAGCGATTGCCCGAAACAGTGGAAAGCCTCAGACAGTCATTTTACGTCGACGATTTAGTCGTCGGTGGGAACAACCTGTAGACGGCTCAACGGATTTACTCGGAGGCAAGGACTATTCTAGCCGACGCCGACATGGAGCTTCGTAAGTGGGCATCAAACAGCTCCTTGCAACGAGAACGGGCCGATCGTCATTGGAAGATGACGGTGGCGATCCACATACAATGAAGGTACTCGGGCTTTGCTGGGAAAGAAACAATGATTCTGTTATTCTGAGCGCCGACCACGTCATCAAGTTTGTATCAACTGTTGATCAAGACGCAACACGGCACCAGGAGCAGACGGCATCCATTATGCACTACTACGCAACCTCGACGATAAGGCCATCCATCAACTCACAGACTTCTACAATAAACATTGGAAAGACGGAAGGCTTTCTCAGGAATGGCTGCACGCCGATATCATATTAATTCCAAAACCTGGCAAACCTTTGTCCCTTCAAAAGCTGAGACCCATATCCCTGGCATCGTGTGTCGGAAAACTCTCCGAACACGTTGTTCTTATGCCGCACGGCATAAGACCACGGCATCAGATTACGTTGTTCTTCTGACCGCACCGCAACCATTGGCCTTGGGGAACTTCGGTCAGGCACATAAGGCTTTTCTGCAAAGGTACTCCGCAAGGTTGTTTTATCACCTACCCGGTTCAACCTGGCCATGGCAAAGCTACCACCACTCCTAGGCAAAATTCTGAACGAGCAGCATACGAACTGCGCCGATGACGTCACAATCTTGGTAAGCAAAGGGTCAGACGGCGCCATTGGAGACGCACTACAGGACGCTGTCAATGCGGTTCAAGGGTATGCCTTAGCAGGAGGACTCATTTGCGCAGCTGAGAAGTCGGAACTCCTGCTGGTGTTTAAACGCCGAAAAAGGACCAACATACCACCAGACAATACCGTGCATCTGAATGGAAACCTTATTCCGAGGGTAGATAGACTCCGCATATTTAGCCTTCATATACAACACAACGACAAGGCCACATATACCCTCCAACTACTGCGCAAACAAATCGCCCGAATGACTCATATGATCAGGAGCATTACCAACCACCGACATGGACTTCTCGAAAAAGATACTCTCTGCTTGGTGCAAGCCCTCATCATAAGCAGATTGACCAACCACCTCCCCTACCACAATCCTTACTCACATCGAGACAAACGCGGATGGACACCCTTCTCCGCACGGCATTAAAGACTGCTCTGGGACTGCCCCATTAAGCGTCAACGCAGCTCCTTCTACTACTTGCGGTTCACAACACCATACGTGAACTAATTGAAGGACATCGTAATAGCCAAATTGAACGCCTCCATCGGACTAAACAGGGTTGCCTCATTCTATCTCGGTTGCGATACAGCGTGCCAAACAAACCGCAACAAGAACAGAAACATCTTTCACTTGACCTTAGGAGGAAAACTCAAGTAGCCCCCATACCCCGCAATGTGCACCCTCATCGACATAAAGGCTGGAGACGGGTAAGAGTTCAAGCGCGAAATGCGAGTCGTAGGTGACGACACATCTAACGCACCAGTCCTTTACACTGACGTCGCCCGATATCCTCGGAAACGGGGCATGTGTTTGGTTGTAGTGGAATATACCGATTCTGTAACGGTATCGGCAACGCTTAACACCGTGGACAGCGGCACGGCAGAGGAGGCTCCTATCGCCCTTACTATCATACACGCTTCACAAATACCAGCACCCGACGAACCAATCACCGTGGTTATTGATTCACAAACAGCCTGTCGGAACATAGCGAATGGAATGGTGACACCCCACTTTGTTACACAGGACATCGTCTAGACACCTGGACACGCCTCTCTCCATGGCAATGAACGCGCTAATGTGGTAGGTCGAGAGGTTACAAACCGGGCGCCATCGGAAGAGGTGTCCTACCCAGACGACGCACCAACAGTACTAAACTACACTGAAACGCAACATTACTAACAAAGCCGTATGTACTTCCCACCACCACACAAATCACTGAACCGAGAGGATGCTGTTGCCTGGCGGCAGCTTCAGGCAAATTCATTCCCCTACCTTTACATCCTTCATCACTTCCACCCCACACATTATCCATCATGCTGCCCCTATTGTGGAGCGAAGCCCACGGTGTATCACTGCACCTGGGAATGTCCACAACCACCGGGCTACCGCCCTATTCCTTCACCCTCACATTCCTCCTCGCGGAGAGGGGGTGCCCCCCCCTCCCCCCGAAAACAATTTCTGCCTACGCCCCTGTGTGGGCGTGACTGCACGTTTCAGTGCTCTAACCATTTCGCTTCGCTGTTCGAGCTTGAGCGTGTTGGCGGCATGCAGCGCTCCATAATATCCGCTATAATTGCGCTACATTTAATGCACAAGAAAAAACAATGCTTTAATTTTGATCTCGCGGAAGGATATTAAACATTAAATACAAAGTGACTTACGAGCGTGAAAAAACAGTAACGCATAAGGGGACGTGAAGTGCAACTCGCTCCTGGCGAGTTAGCAGCTGATCGTGCATCGTCGCTGTCACTCTCGGTGGTTTCACAGCCTTCTGCGTCCAGTGAAAAATCCTCGTCGTCAAGATGGTTTCTTTTGTGGCGCCGCGACGGTCTTGGTCAGCCGCCGCGCAAAAGTGGAAGACAGCCGCGTGGCTCGTGATGCGCTTTGCGCATGTCACCTCCATTAACAGTTCGAAAAGTCATAATAATAAATCCAGACTGTACGATCCGCCCGACTCTAGGCCGATCCCCCTAAGTGGGTAGGTGCCAATCATCCAAGGAGCGTCATCATCATCGTCACCATTGCCACCGAGCTGCTGTTCCAGTCATGTTCCAGCACGCTCAAGTCTGGCAGCCACAATTTGACCCACCGCTGCCACCGTTCCGCGGTGCCTGCATCGAAACATGGTTCGCGGAATTCGAGGCGGCCCTGGAGCTCAACAACATCTGGCGCCAGGGATTTATGTTCGAGGTCCTCGACTATATTCTCCTACCTGACCTCAAACACCGCCTCACGTATTTCTCGTGGAGCCGCCGCCAATATGACGGACTGCGGGACGCCGTCTTATATAGCTTTGCGGCGCTGAACATCGCCTGCGTCAAGGGACCGACCGTACGGAAGGCGCTTCTTCTCCACCTATCTCGAGCAAGCCTTTCTCGCGCTTCGCCTTGACCGCATCCCGTCTACCGCTCTGCCACAATGAGGTAGGTGACCTTCCGACCACAACCGACTCCACTGATTTATCGCAGCATACTCCACCCGAAGACCAACCAGCCTTCGGTTGAGTGGTCGACGCCTGTGGACACGTCGGTGAGCATGACTACTTCAGCGCCTACTGACCCTGTGTGCGACACCCAAACCAGCGCAACCTGCCACTTGTCCGCTGACACCGCGGGAGGCACCGTAACCGAGCCAGCTGCCATTTCCCACGCCAGCGGCGGAGCTACCGCC
>JALIZH010029676.1:0-19774 GCA_030522465.1 Rhipicephalus appendiculatus | reverse complement strand
CGAGCTCCGGCAGGCCCTCCAGTATCTCGTATCGGAGTACGGCCGCCATCACACTCAGGCGGTCACCATCTTGCATCGCGCAGAAGGACTGCTGGAGTTCGCGCTCAAGGTACCACACGCGCCACTGGTCGAATTCGTCGCAGCTCGAGCGGAACACTTCCTTCATTTCGGCGATGAGCTCACGCCGGGCGTTGGACATTTCTTGGCGCAGCTCGTCACGTGCGCCCTCGCCTGGCTGGCGCTCTAGGCACTTGCGACAGTCCTCGACGAACTGGTCGTATCTGCGTGACAGGTAAAGCGAAAATTTCCGAAATTATTGTTAGGTTTCGTAGGATTAACCTTATAAGCAACAATTGCCAGGTCTGACGGTTCACGCTTCTAAATAGCAACATACGCGTACTTGCAACGTATACTCTGGCAACTGGTACTTCAAGTGTCTTCTTTGAGCACCGTATGCAGTGAAAAATACGGTTAAAGTTCGTCATAGAATCAAGTAGTTGCTAAGCATATTGCCTGCTTACATAGCTTTATTTGTTATATATGCCAGCAATACTGCGGCGCACTAACCTAATAAAGTAGGTACAAGGCCTGATGGATTGCACAGTGGTCGCTCACAGAACAAGAACCATAATCAATCAAGAATATACTACTTTGTATCACGCTGTGATTGCATATTCTCAACTGGATTTCAATACTAACCCTCAGTATATATTGCCACTAGTATAAGATTGGCTGGTATTGTTTCTGTTGTTGTTTCCATGCATGTGCCGCTGTTACAAAGAGGACGAGGACGAACTCGCGGAGAAGACGATGAGGTCGTATTGGCAGTGATCGGACCTGGTTCGTCTGCGTCCTCTTTTCAACAGTCGCACATACAAGCCTGGCAACAACAACAGAAACAATACCAGCTGATCTTATACTAGTGGCAATACACTTTTGTGATTGCAGCTTCACATCGTATCAGTGGTTATCTAACAAGTTGGAGCATTCGACGTGGAGGTGTCCGATCTGTATAGAGTTCAAACGCTTTAATACATTTAAGATTGTATACCTATCGTTTTACTTTGAGAGGTGCATTCCAGTAGATCGGGCACCATGCCAATGTAACATGCTGTTGTCTTTGTATCACCCACAGATGTATGTTCGGGCACATACCAAAAAAACCAACTTGAGTGCTATAACCAGAAAGAGTTATACTCCGTTTCGTGCATCAGAAGCAACACTGTACAAGTTAGCTAGGCTTCTAGCCCTTAATGCGTTTGTAACACCAAATAGTTTTTGCGGCCGAGAACGGGATTTCATTTTGTTTTTTAGGCTGAGCAATACACGAAGATTTTCAATATAAATAAGTAAACTCCGTTATACTGCTATCAGCATGTTTCTCCACACCACTTAGCATTTCGTTGTTCTCGGTTTTTGTTATTTCACTTGCAGCCAGTCGTGATGCATCACTTGCAAGCTCGTCCTGGGCTCGCACGAACGTTTACAACCACGAAAAGAGATCCCGAGAAGCATGGAGTTACGCACTTTGGTGACCGAAATTCTTCGATAGCTTCACCAGTGTTGCCCCTGGTGTATGAAGCGAAGTGTAGTAGACAGTTGCCTGCTCAGGCACACACTCAGCGGGATACTTTGCAAAACAGTATTCAACGTATAACTCGCTACTGCAGGTGGCACGAATCATGTTTTCGAATCTTGTGAAATAGGCTGCTACGCAGTGAAACTGATTAAACGCCTAATGCTACGACTAAGCGTAGGTTTTAACGATTTCGAAAAAATGTCAGAAAGCAAACGCATCAGTATTAAACAGTCGTGGTAAAAGTGCTGGCCCCCAACTTCAAGATGTGTTTGATAAAGACATAGAAGAAGCTTAAAGATTTAACGCAGTGAAAAAGCAAGTCTATTGGAAATTCGGTGACTGTTGCGCCTGTGCTGATGCAAAACTGTCAGGCTATGATTATCTCAGATGAGTAAAATAAACACAAAATCATTCATTAAATTGAATCGCTCAAACATTGCACACGTAAAAGATAATAATTGGTAGCATGCATTAAAAAAATGGGGAAAGAAGAAAACAGTATGGCATTTTGTAGCAATACTCGGCAGATTGTGTTTAAAATTGAATCTAACGTGGTACACTACGCATTTGAGGCAGCCAGCACCGCATGCATTCAGAAAAGGTCAGAAAAAGTTGGTCACACTGCCATTTACAGCACAAGTGGAGGGACTACATGTGTGGTGTAGGCAATACAGTAATAAGAAAAGGCATACAAGACTGAATTTATCTTTCTTCAAGAAATCTTCCGTGTGCCAAAGGACGGGTTGTGGGTGCTCCTCACCTGTTGTTCAGATCTGCACGGACGTTTTCACAGACCTCAGCCCAGCGTGACTCAATGCGCTCGTAGATGGCGCACAGCTCATCGCTGACCATGTACCGCCGCGCATCCATGCGTGGGTTCAGGCTATCCGGAACTGAGTCCAGGATCGTCTGGTCTCCTGTCGTATCCAAGGTGTCTTCTACCTCGGCGGGTGCATCTGCCGTGGCTTGAACCTGCAATCAGTCATCGTCCCTTCCGATATTGGACAATGTCGTAGAGGAGCCGTCCAACACGCAGGGGTGGGCAAATAGCGAAATTTACTAGTGAATCTTGCACGAATGGTACTAACAACGCTCTCGAGTTTTCAGCAATATTTTTGCGCCACTAATAAGGAGTTAACACACGACGTTACAATGCACCGGTTTAAGGGGAAATGCGAGTCGAAAAACGCAAGTTTTTTTTTCAAAAATTACATATTTTCGTTTTTATTTGCTTTCACAAGTTTAGTTTCTCTACTTGCAGGACAAAGAAAAACTGATGATTGTCATTAAACTCGAAGTAGGTCAAAATCGCTTTTAAAGAGCACAAGGTGGCTACTAAAAATCTAAAAAGTCCTGATTGTCTAGAGTTCCCTGGAAATTGTCACCTGGCTGCTTGCCATTGCATTTCGCATGTGGGGTTCACTAAAGTCACATGCTCAAAATAACCATGATTGCCAAGCTCTCATGATGGAATAAATCATCTTAAATGACAAATCTTTTCCGCGTAGATGAGCTTTCACTTATACATTTAAGATGCGTTTTTCTTAAAATACAATTCTGGGCAACCTCATGAGATTTTACATCATGTTTTTGGTACTTCTGATAGCCAGATCGGGATGAAATTTTGCCCAAATATGTCCTAACATGTGCAGAGTGCAAGTATATACTTTAAAACTTGATATCACCTAATATAATTATTACCAATCTAAAATGAGCAATTAGTATGGTCTGAGCATTCTAAGGCTTCTCACATTACAGTTTTTCTTGTCCAATAAAATTTATTATACGCGCTTTCTTGATAGTTATTTGCATTCTACAGATAATGTGGAGAAATGTGAGCTAATAATAGCTCAGAACGATAAACATTTACTGGCAAAAGAAGAGTCTACAAAAACAACTATATTTTACACATTGTCGTGACACAAAACGAAAACTGTAGAACTTACTATAAAACTAATTACATATTTGAAATCAGCATAAAATCCTATATATACAGCAAAAATTTCACTGCCTTAGGCTACAGATTAACGCAACTTTTTTTTTCCGAATCGCATCTCCCCTTAAGTAGCAAACGATGTGATATTGATTTAGCTCCCTCGGATATTGGGCTTCAGGGCTCGGATACGGCCCCGAAGCGACGTCCGTTTCGCGAAAGGCGCGAAAAAAAATTGCATAGCCCTCTAGATGGACAAACACTCGAAGCACGAAATCTCGGAAATTATATCTGCGCTTAAGCAGTCCAAATAAGGCGTCGGTAATGTTCACGCCGCACCATGCACAAAACAACAAAGCATGGCGAGGTTGAAGGACGCATGCCAGGCTCAACGTGTCTGTGTCTTCCGTGCGCGCAGAAGTATCAACATGAATAGTCACCAACTCGTCTAACTTTCGATTCTACTGCGAAACAACACACCTGTAACCCGTGCTTCATAAGACAATGTAGCGGCGCTCTTGTTTTGGTGAGAACGCTGGTAACGCTAGCATCTACCTTGATGCGCTTATCCAACATGTTGTAGCACCTGCCTTTATTGTCTTTGAAAGAGCACGTGGTAGCAACAGTCAATGAAGATAGACGCACCTTTGAGGGAGAGGACTCTTGCGGCACCTTGGTCGGCGACTGAATTCGAGAGGAAGCTGGCTGCACCGGGAACATGGTCGCGAAGATGCCCGCTGTCGAGGTCGTGGTCGCCACGGCACGCGGCGTTTCACGCAAAACCTCGAACAAAACCTCGCGAACCTGAGACAGTGCTTCTTGCACGCTGCGCCGGCGCTCGCCGGGAATACGCCGCGGGCTGAAGTCATCGGCAGAAAAAAAGAGGGGTGGGGCTCCTTTCTCTGGAACAAAAATCGAGATGCATATCTCTTGCTGAGGTTGCTACGGCTCAGGATAAGTAAAAAAAGAATTCTCAGTGCAAAGAACAACGGGCGATTGTATCTGGCGTTTTTCACGATGACCGGCAACTTTCAACTTGACACTTTTGTAGTATCTTTTCAATGTATCTGTATGTAGCCTCTATCTTGTTCTCCGTCACTCTAATGTGTTTAGCTCTGGGTTCAGTTAATTCTGGCGGGGACGAGCGAGAAAGTACGTCACAGTGAATGAGGTTATGATAGCTTGAAATGCCGCGTGTTGTAACCGCTATAAGGACGATGCGGCTACATATAAACGAAGCAGTGGCAATGGCCTGACGGACGCAACACGCCGGCATTAATGCAGAATTAGTGGAGACAGAGACGGCCGCCGCGAAAGCAGATCAGCGGGAAGTGCAACAGCAGATCAACAGAAGGGTGAACCAGGTTTTCGCCGTTGCATTCTTAGATATTGCTAAGCATACCCGTAATTTTTTTCGACGTCTCTTGCAGACTTCGGCTACATCAAATCTGTATCGTCCGATGCCATTCAACTTAAGACATCTGATATGCTATGGTGTCCTACCCCAGCGAATACATAGCCCCCGCGTTTGTTCAGTTGGTTGCAGTTCAGGATCAGTAAAAAAAAAGTCAGATAAAGAGCAACGGATAGCTCTATCAGGGTTTTTTTCACGATGGTCTGCAGTTTTCTCCTTGACACTTCTCCAGATATTGTTCTTTAAAGGTTGAATGACTCGCAGTTAATTTATAAAAGAGAAAATAGGCGAAATGCGAATAATGTTCTAGTTTCCTATAAGTGACGGCAGGCGGCGTTAACTTCGTGCTATCCAGCAAACGTGAGTCACCTACATGTGTTATAATAAAGACACAAGATAAGTTAGAAGAGTTGGAGGACGATGTTCAGAGTTGCAGGTGAATCTATAGCCTTTTGAGATATGCGCAGCCACTTGTCCCGCCTGCTTTCTTCCTTTAAGATCACGTTTCAAACGCATTGAAGAGCAAAGCGCGGGCAGACATGGAAGAACGTGCGCGCAGATCGATGGAACGATTCACATACAGCGGCCCGTTAGATATATCGCTTATGACAGCGTTGTGCCAGACCCTCCCTTACAAAAATTCTTATTGAAAAAAACATAGAGAAGTTATTGAGCAATGTCAACAGATGACATTGAAAAAACATAACGGATCAATAGAAAAACCGTTGAGGAAGCTGTTGACGACCGTTGAAAATTGGCCCGCGACTTCCAATTGAAAGACCATAAAGAAAATCAATATAATCAATATTGATTTATCGTTGAGAGGAAATGAACTGACAATTGCAAATACATTGCGAATCAATGAAAATACCGTTGAGGAGGCAGTTGTTGACCAGTATTGAAAATTGGCCCGCGACTTTCAATTGAAAGACCATAAAGCAAATCAATGTAATCAATATTGATTTATCGTTGAGAGGAAATGAACTGACAATTGCGAATACATTGCGGATAAATGAAAATACCGTTGAGGCAGTTGTTGACCAGTATTGAAAATTGGCCCGCGACTTTCAATTGAAAAGCCATCAAGCAAATCAATACTGAGTTTTCGTTTAAAAAATGGTGAATGCCAAATCGACGTCATGTTGAGAGTGTTTTCACTTTCAACAGTGAAGGGTCATTAAAACATGGCTGAAACTACGAGCCTAACTGATATTATTCTTGCTTCGGGAGAATGGCCAAACATAAATGCAAGCACATGTGTACAGCAAGCCTAACTCAATAACCTTGGGCCTGCAGTACAGAAGTGCCCACATTTACATTTGCCCATTCTTTCAAAGCAACAATAATCTCAATTAGGCAACATAGCTTCAATTCGTGCCAGCGGGAATAAAACCTTTCAACATAATTAATGGTTACACTGCTTGTTTTCACACAGCGTAAGGTGCAGAAAAGATTATGTTAAAAGATTACTGAAATCTGTATTATATCTTCAAAGTCCATCGAAGCCAATACTATACACCAGTCTCCTCTACAAACAGATATTCATACAGATCATAATTAGCACTGCACATGCCTCCCTCTACCCATTGAGGTAGTGTATGGAAGGTGCAAGCACCTGTAGACACCTTTCTTTACACTCGAGGTTACAACACCAATGCACAGGCAAAGCACAGCAACACATGAACATCGCCATGAATTTGTATTCTACTCAACTAGCATGTTTTAATGTATACTAGCCGAGTTTCGGTGAAACTTGGCAAAAAATACAAGAAAACACAATTTTCTAAGTAAAATATTTATTTTTTAGCAAGCAATTTTTTTTTGTTCAAATTTTTAAATATGCAGTTTGACGTAGCAGAGTACTTCTCACTAATGTGCCAACCGCATCCAATATGACAAAATAATTTGAACACTATAGAAAGCACCATTTGAATAAATAAAAATAAAATCTTAGATGACTAGACATACCAGAAACTAAAAATAGCATAACGCTGCAGGCGGGGCACGCC
Organism: Rhipicephalus appendiculatus; assembly: GCA_030522465.1. Lineage (NCBI taxonomy): Eukaryota > Metazoa > Arthropoda > Arachnida > Ixodida > Ixodidae > Rhipicephalus > Rhipicephalus appendiculatus. The sequence continues at coordinate 12,839 of JALIZH010029676.1, read as the reverse complement.
ACTATGGGATGAAATGTACAGGAGTGAACAGGATTCATACTGGTTTTGAAGTCCAAATTGAAGAATTTTCAAGGATTCCTATTGGAGATTTTTTTGAGGACACAAAGAGGCATCCCAAATACCAATTTTCTGCTCTAACAAAGTTTCCAAAACAATATGGGCAGCTTTATGCATTCAAAGTACGAAACTTCGATTCAACCAATAAAAACCTAGAGGCAGTGAAGAAAAGGAAGGTATAGTGGACATTATTTGTAGGTTTCCACTGTAGAGCAGTAAGTATGACACGAATGGAAAGGAATTAAAGTGGATGAAAAACCAACTTGCCGCTGGTAGGTACTAAATCTACAACCTTGGGAAATGCTTCCGATGCTCTACCTGTTCACATCAGTTCCTAACGTGCACAAAACTTCACGGCATTACGCAGCTACTAGGACATCTTTCATATTAGATAAGTCATTTTATTCAGTTCCCATATTTCACTTTTTTCAGTATTTAGGAAACTGTTGTTTTATGAAAGTGACGTACATACGACGCTTCTACTTTTCCGGATTACTGACCGGCTAAACAATGAAATGGCAATGACCGCTTCAAAATTTTTTCCCCTTTTTTCACAATTTCGTTGAATACATGTTTACAGTCATCACGCTTCTCCTGTTTTTGAAGTTTGATAGGGATTGAGTCAAATGTGAATTGGACTTCTGTCAGTAGAGCAAGCAACTTAGCAAATACCCTCTAGGTATAAAGTCAAGGTCTTCATATACACAAAAGAGGAATAGAAAGCATTACATGGTAGCCAATCACTAAGCCTGTGCAGCAATGCCTGCAGCTTTAGTCTGAAGTACTTGCTTTCTAGCACAGAGCATAAGCTCTTTTTTTTTCAAGTTTGCCTGCATAGGACAGTGGATGTTTGTTGAGCTAGAAGATCTATCACACGACCGAGACCTAGCCATAGAATGGGAGAAATCAGCACAAGCGCTGGAAGTGAAATCGATTCCTAAGAAGCCAAGTCGAGAGAAAGGGGGGGAGAAGGCGGACCAGCAGGTGCGGAATTGAAATGAACGATAGGTCAACCGATGATGCAAGCAGGGGGAAACACAGTAGCAAAGACATCACTGAGCACGACATGTTCCCTCAGTTTGCTGGACGAATGTTTACCGACCATAGAAAGCAAGTAGTATAGTCAATATTAGATACCACATGCCAAGAAATTCCAAAGGTTTTCAAGGAAAGAAACCAATTCCAGGTTTCTCAAGGGCCCTGAAAATGTACTCTCCAATTTCAAGGGTTTTCAATCGTTTAGAGGACCTGCATGCACACTCAGTAAGGAGCAGATCACAATTTAATGTGGAATGTGTGCGCTATGAATACCACCAAAATACATGATTGCCTAAGCTTTATCAGGAGCTCACTTAATGTAACTGTGCATAAACATAAACATTACAATATTGCAACCCTTGACTAGTGAATGCAATTGATGTTAAATTAGCATAATGTGATCCTTCATTTACTTGCACATTATAAAAACACAGTCAGTCACTGTTAGTTGCACCATCCATCTTCGGCTGTTCGGGCGACTTCGGTTCCCTCGACAGAAGAGGTGCCAGGGGTGTTCTTTACATTCGTCCCGGGCGATATGCGACAGATGAAGCCTGCGAAAGAAGGACAGGGCACTTATAACTAAAACTTCCAGAAGAAAAATATAATATAGTATGCACAGGTCATAATGAAATTCTTTCATTAGTTCTGTGTGGGTGTAGCTGCAGTAAAGGCTGGGACCGAGCTAGTTGGTATCGTGATATTTTGAAAGCAGTGAGCACACGAAGACAAGGACAGAGAAAAAAATGACACACGGAGCACTACTTCCAACTAATATTGATTGCAACAAAGAAATATATCCAGCCAAAAAATGACCAAACACAGGAAACGGTGAAGGAGACAGGAAAGCAGCTAGACAACCAAACGTAGTCAAGCCGTTTTCCTGTCTTCTTCGCCGTTTCCTATGTTCGTTAATTTTTTGGCGAATTATATTTCCTTCATGCAATGCACCAACTAGCCCAATGACGAGTGTTATTATAACATTTATTGCAACACAAGCACGCCATATATATCCAGTTTCTTTGCTCATCTCGTGGTAACACGCATGCTCAAGAACAAGACTCGCATTGTTTCTTCGCTAGAGATTCGTTGCCGTTTCTGTGCGCAGTTGATGCCTTTAATCTTTTGCGACAGCTGTGTTCTTGAGCACGCATGTTACCACGACATGAGCGAAGAAACTGCACATATGTATTGTCATAAATATTAGATGGAAGTAGTGCTCTGTGCGTCATTTTTTCACTCCCCTTGTCTTCAGGCACTCACTGCTTTCAAAATAACTGCAGTGCATCACCAGCATTGTGCATTCCTCAGTAAAGAATGCAAAAGACGGCAAAAACAAAAAGTACGCTGTGCAAGAACTTTATGAACACCTTCAAAGCCGAAGGTGTGAACCATACTTTGCCATTTTAGCTGCAACATATTTTCCAGCTATACATATAACATAAATCAAAAGAGACAGGGCAGAGCTCTTGCCTTCAACTGGTGAAATTCATTCACAAATGCAAGTTATCCCCTATGGGCTAACAAATGCTCCAACAAGTGTGCTAGAAATGAACATGCAAGCAGGTCAGCAAAAACTTTCACTGACGACAGAAGTCAGTCGGTAAGGTTCTTAGTAAAATATGCTACTTCTCGCGCTGCGGGTTCACAAATGATACAATTACATTTTTCAACCAGCCATGAAACTGCAGCAATCTTCTTGCCAATCTGTCAAGTGAGCAGTCAGAGCCCACATGTCCAGTTAAAAACATGGGTTACATTTTTAATTTTAACAGTCCACCAATAGGATGCATAGCTCGGTGCTTTTACTTGCACATACAGTGGCTTCCTTGCACGTGTCATTGTTTAAATTTCATCAGCTGAATCCTAGTGCTCTCTGGCAGTTGAGCTACCAAAAAAGACTGAGCTGCCTCTGCCCTTCACTCTTCCCTTTTCTGTTCAGCAAACTAGCCCAACTATTATTTAACTTTGCCTACTGAGTAACAATATGTTTAGTAAGAAAAGTTACAAAAACTACAAGGCATTTTGTTGGAGTCACGTGCTATGTGACGTCAACAGGCAGAAAAAGAGTGTTCCACACTTGCCGTCATGGCTACTAGCGTCACTGACTGACGCTCCCATGTTTAATGCACACATATAGCCCATAAAGTGGACGGGGGGATGGCCGCCACAGTAGCTCAGTTGGCAGAGCATCAGACGCATTATTCAAAGGTTGCCGGTTCAGTCCCTGCCCGCGGCAAGTTATCCTTTCGTCTACTTTTCTTTCTTCACATTAACATTACATTTACTACTAATAACATCCCCTATACTTTCCTTGGCATTATTGTCTGTTAGTTCTCATTAATGTTGTGTCTAACAAACAAAAGCAAACCCTTCAAATTTCCACTTCTTAAAGACTTCAAGGCATTTTAAATAATTTTGTCACTTTACCCAAGTGAGATGCGAATAGCAGTAGAAAATTCGTATTGTGCAGCATATTTTTATTGCTCCTAAATGAAACTCTACCACGTCACAAGAATTAAGGGTAGCTTCATTTTATTTGTATTGTAAACACTAAAATGCTGGTAAGTGCATTTTGCATGTCATAATTACTGTTCATAAGCTTCTGTACAAAAAAAAATGTAATACCACTGCTGACAGCAAAATGTGTTTTCAAGCTTAGGACATCACTTTACTTTGGTTTTAGTGCAGTTGTGCAAGCTGGTTACAATAAATCCTGCAAAATAAACACAACAGCTATCAGGAATGTTATGTCTTAAAAATGGCATATCCACTGTGGGATATATTTGCGAGAATATTAATCTTTTTTTATAACTATAAACCCACACTTACTAACAAGCAGTCTACAACAGCCAAATGCTCCTTTAAAGTAAGAAATCACAAAAGAGTTGAACAGCTTCACAGTGGGATTCTAAGATACATGTCACAGTTTGTAAGAAGCAAAAGATAGTAGGCACCAAACGCCAACTCAGAGCTGTTTGATTTAGTCAGCATGTTGAAAAATGTTATACATGTTTTCATTAACTAAGCAGCGAAGGTGATTGATGGTGTTTTATAAATGGCCAAGGTGCTTAGCGGCAAACAAGCACCAAACATCAAATGTAAATATAAGGGCACCACCATTCACACAAGTGGACACTGAATAACTCATCTAGCATACAATATAGTATTATCACAGTGAAGGTTTTAATGGCAGACAGGACAATGTTAACCACCAAACTAAACATTAGCAGAACAATGTAAAAATGAATATGGAAGTTACTGGGCACTACAGTGCAAGGAGCGTGCATGCAAAGATTTGCTTCATAAAGACAGATTCACAATAAATGCAGAAATGAAGTATGGTGAAGATCTAGAGGCACACTGTATGCAAGTCTGGCGAGAAGATAGTCAGCATGTCATCAATAGACATGGCAGCAAGAGTATCATTACTCAACGATAAGACACTTGATGTGTCCCTTGTTTCCTTTCCTCTGTGAAAATTACTTTTTGAAACTGGAATATGTGGCAGGGTTTTACTAATAACCTCCAATCGGTAGTCAGCACTCTGTCTGTGCTCCACCAGTCTTGCTCTTCATTAATTTTTTGTGCTGTTTCACACATAAAGGTAAAGAATAATAATTGGATGCCATAGTCCGCTGCCAGTTCATTTGTGCAACTTGGTTAGGGCAAATACAATGCCCAAGACGGCACCACTCCACTGCACAAGCATGCATACCTTACAACTTTTACCAAGGCTTTACTTCATCATGAAACTCTGAAAATCACTTTAATTCTGCCATGCATAGACGTTTGCTCAGTCAGACATCTTGCTATGGCGCAGTGCAGGTAGTTGACACTTCATTTCTGAATATTAGTCTTGATCCAAGGTGTCTCTTCTATAATCTTTTCAACTCAAAGCATCCAGTACATTGTACCACAAACATGTACTACACGGCCAAGTGGAACATGTATATGACGTGCGCTTGCTATTACGTGTTTCCTGTCTTGGCGTTGCTCACAATATGGGTGGAATAAGTTTATCATTTGAAAAAAATCTTATCTGCCTATTTGCAGTGATGGAAACAAATGCGTACCATTTAATATGGCCTTGTCCAGACTTGCAGGAAGAATGCTCCCCTCTTTTACAGCAAGTTGTCCACCACTTCAGTCCCTTGAACAGCCGTCTGTGCTGGGAACATGCATAACAGATACCACAAAAAGTTCCATAAATTTGCGCACAAAAGAGGCCTTACAGTACACAAGTAGTAAATATTAAACACGATGGCTTGACATAAGCATATGTTTATATACCAATATTGTCCTCGAAAATGGGCCCAGGATGCATTAAGAACAAGTATTAGAGGAGTAATGGCTCACTGCAAACAATTGTAATAATGCATTAGGTGTTCAACTTTCCTGCCCTCGTGTAACAAAAAAGGATGAAATATACAGCTTGCCATATAGGTCAATTGAACACAAGAAAACTTCAGCAGCACCCCCTAGTAAATGAATACATCTATGATAAATGTGCAATTTCTGTTCAATTTAATGAGCCCTTGATTCAACCCCCCTTTTGTTCTTTCATAACGAGGGCCTCGTGCCAGCAAGCTTGATGCCCTCAGGTAGCATTTGAGCGTGTATTGGTCAGCTACCAGTTCGCAAGGAGATCCCGCGCTACGCGATACCAGCATGGCTGTGAATGCTGGTGTGGCACTGCCGGGATTACACACACAGAGGTGCCCACTGGGTGGATGAGAGAGCGACGTAGTGGTAGCTAAAGCGATGGAGTATCAGATGCAATACTTTGTTGTAGGTTCAGGCCCTGGCAGCAGTATGTTGTGTTTTTGTCCACATTAATTCCTCTTAATTTGTCATAATTACAACGCTACATTTAAAAACTATGAATGATCTCCTCTATGCCTCCCTTGGCTTCATCAGGTTGTGTCTAACAAAGAAAATAAGCCCTTGATTTATTCCCTTTCTTTTGTTTGTTCAATTTCTCCGTGCTTTAAGCACGCCAGAGCACAAATCGCATACCGCATTCTCTGATAACTAGATAAACAAAGCAGCATTGTTGCCAGTTTCACGGAATCCTACACCTTAGTACTGAATTGTGCAAATAACAGCCCCCATTTAAATTTCTCCTTCTTTATCAAAGCACCAAGGAAAACAAAAACTGCACAGTACAACACAATCAAGTAGTGTTTCAATGCACCAGCACAGCCTAAACCATTTCGGATAAGAAGCTGTTGCAACAGTGCTACTTCACTGTTACAAGAATTTGTGTTTGAACAGAAAGAAAATATGAAATGACAAGATAAATGTCTGGTCCAATTTTTTTTTTCAAATACAGCAACAAGCAGAGCATGCACTTGCTTAATAAGCGTAACTTGAACTGACACTAACCATCAATAACTTGTTAACTACTTTTAATTACTGACTTGAGTGCAACTATACCAAGTTTTTTTTCAAATGTCGTCACGTCCTCGTCATGTGTAGTTCAGAGGCGCCACGTTGCCGGCACGCCGGGCGCTCCTAGCTCCGACATCACCCATAAAATTCGAAGTTGAACATCTCGGATTACATGCAACGTTCGTGATTTCAAAGAAAGAAAAAAAAGGTTGGCATGCCATAACCTGGCACGCACTATATCGGTCTAACATCAACCACTTCCCTCATGTCATTCATTAAAAAATGGAGAAACGATTAGCTGCGTCAATGTAACTTTGCTTGCGGCAAAGAATTTACGCCTCGACTTAAGAGTTCCTGTGCGAAAATTACAGGAGCCCGACTGTCATACAACGTTTATAAAAAATCTGTCATGTCCAAAAAGAAAACACGCTACATGCACGCTGTGCGACTTCCCATTAAATCAGTTTACAGTTGTCTGTGTGCAGGGGCGTAGCCAGAAATTTTTTTTCATGGGGAGGGGGGGGGGGGGGGGCTCCTTGAAATGGTAAGTTTTCGCTCTGTAAGTCATGGCGAAAAAAATTTCGATGGGGGCACGGGCCCGGTGTGCCACCCCCTGGCTACGCCACTGTATGTGTGGTAATTCCTGTTACTACTTGTATCTACAGCGCGATTCACAGAAATGCACGGCTACCAGTGGACTTCTTGTACACATCTAAGTGCTACGAGCAGCGACCTTGCGCAGCCAGATTATTATATTATCCAATGCACAATCGTGCTAATTATTTGCAAAAGCGACGCAGCACGGAAGACGGCAATGCAACCTGAGGCATGCTCTGAGCAGCGTAGCGTATGCATGACAGCATTGTGTCATTCTATCTGCGTCCCCATCTACCTTTGCACGTTAGTTCAATATACCCATGCTTATTGAACTATAAAGTCAAGTGCATGTGGAACTAGTACGTTTAGAAGCAGACCCACTTTTACGGCGACAAGGCATTGTACAAGCCGCTTCAGACGACGATCTCGCACTGTACACAACCAAGGAATAACGGCTCAGCAACACAAGGCTTGCATGACAAGAGCACAGAATCGCTAATGGAAAGTGCATTCGTCGGCTTGTTTACAGCTGCAATCAACGCATACGGCAACACACACGGCCAAGCACAGAAAGCAAAGATGTTAGCGCAATGCATACTTCCGTATCAGGCCCTTTATCTTGCACAGCGGGGTAACTCGCCGCCCGAGCACTCTTCCCTGCATGAAAGTCGTCACGCACTAATGTAACTCAGTTACCCGATTTGACAACATTCTTGAACTCACCGAAGTGTGGTATCCGCTGGTGTGAGTCCTGTGAGTCTCGTCAAAAGGCGTGCTTGTGATCCCGTTCTGACAAAGCTGCGCCGGCTGCACGTCCGTTGTTTGGGCCCACGACGACGCATCGCCGCCGTAGATTCCGTGTCAAACAACAACCCGAACCATCCGTACGCACCGACACGCAATGTAAGCAGTACTACGTGTCCATTCAACGACGATAACCACGCGTAATGTTGATAAACACGGTAAAAGTACGTACGCGAAGCAAACTTTGTTCGCAGCGAGAGCGTTCGAGTCCGGGCAAGTCGAACGTCACCGCGCCGACTGCGCTTGCGCGCTCTCCGGTTTGAACTGATTGGCTCTCGCTCAGCGGGCGCGCGATTTGAACTGCGTTGGCCTGGCTTAGCCTGGCTAGCCACCCTAGCCTGGCAGCGCTCTCCTCCGTCCTTCGGCTACACCTTTCTGTTATGGCTAAAGTACTGCTCTCCTACAGTGGTGTTATCGCAAACCGAAATGAGTTTTTTGGAGGCGGGGTAGACAGATGCCATGACAGATGCTCTTTGGCTTTTGTGTTTTGTTTTTTGTTATACCTTGTTGCTGCCTATCTAGTGTTAAGACGTTAAAACTGTTTACCGATCGCTGTTTTTTTTTTTTTTTTAATCGTTTCTTCTTGCCTTCGCGCATGTTGGCAAGATTCGCACGTGGCGGCGATGGCGCAGTTTGTTTGGGTCACTTCATTTTGTTTTCTTTTTATGCTTCTTCTAATAAACCTTCTAGTTGCGAGTAAGCGTTGTGTCCACTTCGTCCTGTCCTTTGGGCTGCTTTAAATAATATGGAACCGTACCAACGATCCAGCTGCCGACCATGCTAGAGTCTATTCACGGCCTCTTAGATCGCGCCGACGTGCAATCTCGGAGGCCATGCCTTGTTCCCCACTTCTTTCTCGCACGCGCGCCTTTTGTACGATCGGGCGTCAGCAACCGCGTCAGCTCGGTTCTTAATACTACTACTGCGCTTTTGTTGTTTAAACATATGCAGCATCTGTACACGAGGGGTGCGTTTTAATTACTGCTAGCAGTAACAACTGTTGTCCTTACGGCTGGCTAAAAGTGTGCGTCCATGCGTGTGTAAAACAAAGGCACGTAGAAAACCCGCACCTTTTGACAAGTGTTCGCAGTACCAGTTAATACCTCTTCGTATTGAGCAACGAATCAATTTCACCATCAATTCCTCGCCCTTAGTCACCCTAAGCGTGACGCATTGATGATGATTCAGCTGCAACTTCTTTCGTATTGATGTACTTTGTTAGCCTTAATTGATATATTTCAAGTGGCACACGTAAGGAAGTTCGTATACATACTATGAATTTCAAATCTCCCGCTGAAACATTATTTAAAAGTACATTGCATGTCGTCGTAATAAAAGCAGGAGAAAACTTTTATAGAAGGGCAACAGCTAATCGAAAAAATATGGTTTAACAAACTTCGTTTCTGGGCATGGGCGTCGGCAGGGGGGTGCAAAAGGGGCACTTGCCCCCCTCAAGCCTCACCAGCACTTGCCCTCACCCAAGGTACACCAATGCTGTCCCCCTCCCCCCAGGCGCGATGCAACACTGGTTTGCACCCCCCAAGAGAAAATCCTGCCGATGACTATGTTTCTGGGCAAGTTCGTTTACATTTGAATAGAAAGCCAATATACTCAATAGTAACCGCAATAAAAAATACTGAATTCTTCTACTTATGTCTTGAAAAAAAAAAAAAAGCTGTTGTCCTGTGTTCAATGTGATTCTTGTTCCGCTTCGAAGTTGCGCTTTGCAGTTTTCCACGAAATACGTTGCCCTTGGCATCAGGGGCGTAGCCAGAAAGGGGGGGCACCTGCCTGCAATGGTCATTTTTCGCTCTGCATGCCATGGCGAAAAAAAATTTCGGGGTGCACGTGCCCGGTGTGCCACGCCCTGGCTACGCCACTGCTTGGCATTGAAACAAAGGCGGAACGGGCACACAGTGCTTGCAAGGATTTTATTCTCTTTTGCGAGTTACTGTGTTCGTTAAGTATCCGATCTATAAATACAAGACAATATTTACAAGTTTCCGATGGGTTTTTGTAGCATCTTTGCTTCCAGAGAAGTCAGAGTCAAAGAACCCGCGCATACACAAAAACTGTTCTCGGAGTGGTAAATAACGATGAAAGAGAACGGCACGCACACCATCGGCGTACGTGACCAAACGGGGAGGAGGGGGGGGGGGGGGGCTGTTCAACACCCCCCAGAATTATTTACCGTTGTATCCGTATATAAACACACGCATGACATGGGCAGTTGAACCCATCCCCAATGCCCCCCCCCCCCCCCACCAAAAAAAAAAAAAGAAAAAAAAAACTTACGCCCCTGACGCACGCCATATAGAATTTGAGAATGTGCAAACCACGCCTGCACGCCCAACCTATCTTCATTTATCAGTCGTAGCGCGAGGTACAGGTTTCACAAGAAATGGTCGGTCGAGAAGAGAGAACCACGAAGAATGTTTGTGAAAGAAACGTGGAGTTTCAAAGGTAATTGTGGGAGGAAGTTCTGCAGGTCCGGTGCACATATAGTTGGAGGAATGAAAGGGCGCCCTTACGAAAATGGCCTGTATTATACTAGTTTGTGACCATTTTAATTGGCCGCGGCACGGCCTTCGTCAGTACCAGAACTTTCACGAATGCTGGACCACCACCGAATTGTTCAACCAATGCGCGAGTGCATGCGTGCGTGCGTGCGTGCCTGCGTGTGCATGTGTGTGTGTGTGTGTTCGTGCGTGCGTGTGCGTGTGTGTATCCTGGACGGACCTACAGTATCGAAATTTGTGAGATGGCACTGAGTGAAATAAATGGGGCTTACCAGAGGTTAATGGCGCGGGAACTACATTAAGTCGCACGATAGTTGCATCGGCAGTCAATAATTCCTGGGTGGTATTTCGACATAACTGCGTCAATGGCATTTTTATTGCAAACTACTCAACAGAAATATTGCTGACGAAATAGTTCCTCAATGGCATTTCGATAGAAATGAGTCAATGAAATTTTTATTGCAAAATGCTCAACAGAAATATTGTTGACGAAATATTTCCTCAATGGTATTTCCATAGAAATGAGTCAATGAAATTTTTATTGCAAAGTGCTCAACAGAAATGTTGTTGACGAAGTATTTCCTCAATGGTATTTTGATAGAAATGAGACAATGAAATTTTTATTGCAAAGTGCTCAACAGAAATATTGTTGAGGAAATATTCCCTCAATGGTATTTCTATTGAAATGAGTCAATGAAACTTTTATTGCGAACTATTCAACAGAAATTTTGTGGACGAAGTATTGAAGCAAGTCAATGAGTATTGCGGAACCATGGATAATCAATGAAGTCAATAATTCGATCACAATCCGGCAATGGAAAATCAAGAGTCATTTTCATAAGGGCTATCCCACCGCACAACGCCCCAATATGAGTGTCACTTATTACCAATCACATACGAGATCTGTAGCATATCAAAACCACCAGAGTACTCGCGACAACCCCTCTCTGAACGCCCAATGTCCACGCGGAAGCACCATATCGCGCTCGAGTGCTTCAAGCAGAAACTCGAGTTCATGGCATTTCAAGAAAGAACGTTCAATATCAACATAGGTATTGCAAGTCGTAAAAAATGGCATCGCAGCAAGTCTGATCCTGTAAGCCATGCTGGTGCAGCAGAAAAGAGATAAGTACTATAACGGGTAATGCATAATCAGAACATTCTATACCTGACCAAAGCCATGACAAAATGCGTGACTTTGAATGTGTGCATGCAAATGTTATACTCACCGGTCGCAGTGCTTGATTGCAAGTTTCTCATCGGCTATAGGAACAGCAGCTGTGAACAATCAGTGAAGTAATAATTAAATAATTGAATTAGTATATCAGTGTGAGAACTTTTCACAGTTTTCAACTAGAAGTAGAATGCACGAAAGTACAACAGGCGAGGCGAACAAGGGCAGAGGCCTCTACTTGATGACCTCGTGTTTTGTCCTTTGCTGCGACGCAGTTCTACATTACACAGTTCTAGATTCTTGATACATTCTGGAGTTCCAGATGAAAAAATTACAGCTATGTATATGTAATTATTTCTAGTTTTTGCGTTTTGTGGCTGCCGCAATAGCACTTTGAGCAGATTTGATTACGGATATAGTAATTAATAATAGATTAACCAGTCGAACAGGATGTTCAATTTTCTAAAGGTGATTGATTTAAAACCACATGTGACAGACTAAGCGCACACCGGTCAACCCATGTTTCTCTGACTAGAACATTCTAACATGCTGTCCACTTTTATTAGACAAACTGTAGAATGGTCGCAGCAACTGTATGATAAAACATATTAAAGGCAAAATAAGATAAAGCTGATACCTCATTAACTCGAACATAAAAGGAAAAGCAAACAGCGTACAAAATTCCATCAAGTGCAGCACAGCTCTAACAACGCTCCTCGCTTCATCTTTATTTGTTGTTGGTCCTTCGATCTAAATGTTTTCGTTAAACTTTGTTTCAAACTACGTGCGATGTAGCTGCACGCCTGACTTGTCAAATGTAATCATTAAATTTTCTTAATGCAAAATCGGGCTACCTCTTAACCCTCACGCCTCTTTGTCTCGTACGCATTTCATTGTCAACGAGTATTTAACAGGACTGCTACTTCTCTTGAGCCACCGTTTTTTCTATCACCAAGAAGTGGCGTTTCTGCGATTCCCCTAAGGATGATTTCGTTTTGCAGCTAATGCTATTCCTCGATAGCAAAACGGGCTTCAGAAACTTTTCTAGTCATTTATGTAATACACCTCGTTGGCCACTGACCCCTTTCATTTCGGGAAAAAGTAGCCACATAAGCATCCAAAATCACCGCTTTTGTGAAGTAATTCATCTATCTACGAAATAAGTAACTTGCCTGTGCGTATAGTTTGGGACATCTCCAAACAAAGGTCACCCATGTGACGACACCATGGCATGCATCGAATTCATACGATACCGG